>CM033642.1:234935697-235020246 GCA_019512145.1 Engystomops pustulosus | reverse complement strand
ACTTTGCCTCTCAGACCCCATTTACTATCTTTTTGGCCAATAGCAACCATGGTTTTTAGCTCTGAATCAGCAAGATAGAAGGTCTGAACCTGTCTCCTATGACATCATCACAAGCACGCGCTGCTGACCAATGAGGCCATAATTTGTGCATTTTAGACACACCCACACAGTGTGGAGCTTGTAGCCAAGAGGCTGAATAATATGCATACGTGAAAATGTGTAGGTTTATTCAATGACAAGAAAAGTGAGAACAAGGGTGAGAACATATCAATGAAAGGTGCTGTTCCTCCTCCTACTTTTACCCTACTCCTGGTTTGGGCATCAAGAAATGCATCTGAAAAACTGAACATGTGGTCGCACCCTCAGTATTGTAACTTTACTGCTATAAAGTCATATCAGCAGATTAGTGACATTTTCACCTCCTTAGACCAGCAGAGATAAATTTTCCAAACTTTGGTTATCTAACCCTAGTCTGTCTTAAACTCAAGTTTATTTTATATTTTGAAAAAGTCAGACTTACGCTGCAGATCAGGTCAGAGTGCAATGTGTGAAAAACTGAAGGTTTTGCTTGTGTTTTTGGTCAGTTTTTGCTAGGAGTCAATCATTTTTTTTCCATTTGTCAAACATATTGGGGGTCATTTACTAAGGGCCCGATTTCGTTTTCCGACGTTTACCCGAATATTCCGATGTACTCTGAATTGCCCCGGGATTTTGGGCAAGCACGATCGGATTGTGCCATGGCTGGAGACGACGACGGAAATCGGGTGGGGACGTGGCCGTAACGAAAACCCGACGATATTCGGAAAAACCGCCGATCATTTTAATAACCGAAAATGTTCGATGGGGAAGAGCGCTAATTCCAGTGTCCAGCTACGGTGTATTCCGGTGTTGGCGTTCAGAATGATTTTCGCACAGAGCGACCACCTGGTGGACGGCGAAGGAAACTACTTCATAAATCCGTCCGGACCCGAATCCTGTTCAGAGAAGAGCCGTGGATCGCGAATGGGACGGAGGTAAGTAAATCGCCCGCTTTTTCTTTGTTTTCAACGCATTTTCAATGTTTTTTTTCACACGCAGACAATACAGAAAAAGACTCATGACTGGGGTCTATCTTTTCTATGGCAGTTGATCAGTAAACAACCCATTGCACTTGCCCGTGTCTCAGAATGCAATGCGTCTTTGATGCATCTCCATAGACTGTTGGAGGTGTTTTTTTGTACTCGCTGTACTATGCAAAATTGAGAATGCATTTAAAAAAGTGCTCTGACAAAAAGCCACTGAATACAAAATGGCCCAGATGTGCAAGGCACTTAAAAAAAAAATGTCAAAACTCGCTTTTAAAAAAACGCTAGTATTAACGGGGCCCTTCTCCTTCTTTATCATTGCAAAGATATTGGAGTACGGTAAGCAAATATATTTACAATGATTGTTACACAATACTGCAGCATGGTGAAATTTTCTGCAAAGCGTGTGTAACTAGCTGCCCCTGCACCCATTCTCGGTCACAGGTCCATCCATGGCTCCTCGTTGTGCCCTCACATGCCAGCAGGCACTCAACTCCCCACGATCCAGCGGCATCTCCTGCGGTCCAGCACGCCATTGTCCCCACCCCTCCTAATGTGCTACGCTGTGCTCTCGAAAGTTTGCCGGGTCACCGGGTAACTTAATAAATAGCCAGCCTCTTTCCTTAGCCCCGCCAGATTTTGTGCCTCATTCTATTGAGGAAAGCTTGTTCTTATATGCTCCTGCTAGTATTGAGATTTCCTGTTTTGACCCTAGTCCCTGCCATGATTCTTGCCTCACAACCTGCTGTGGCAACCACTGTGTCAAAGTCCGCCGTGTGGAGTGACCTGGTGGTACCACGCACAGCGAAGTCCAACCCACTTTTGACGACTGCTCTGGTTGGAAAAATCGTGTGCCACTTAGACTCCGCTCCAGGTGTCAGCTTACGTCGTTGCCGGCTGTGGTTCCAGTGATCCACTCCCCCTGTATCCTGCAAATGCATTTTTCCTTTTGTTAGATTGCTTCTATTCCATATTATTCTCTTGCTCACAAAGCCGATCATTGCTTGATTAGATCTATTTGATTACAGTACTAGAATATATAATAAAAGCAACGTCCTCATGTGATATGTTTACAGGTACACAAATCCAGGGAAAATAGGCAAAATCTTTTTTTGCTAATATTAACCCCATTGTGCACATAGTAAATATTCTACGCTGTACAAAAGCAAAAAGAAGAGGGAAAACACTATTATGTTTACTGCTCTCGTTTTTTATGTACAAACTAAAATCAGAGGAACCACTTTCTTCCAACACTTTAAGCCAGGTGGTCCTACTTTGCTTATTTACAAGAAAATCCAAAAGCATTACATCAATTACCTTTGTTTGTCTAAGCTGTGAAGCAGTAGATCTAAAGCCATCATCATTATAGAGGGATCAATACCAATTTCAGCACAGGTCATGGTCCATATGATAGAGCACTTGAAGAACGATTTTAGTGAAATTAAAAAGCAGACAAAAGAATGTAGGCTCCCTCCGGCAGGTTTGTGTCAGGTCTTTGTTTCCTTGCTTCTATATAAAAAAATAATTGTCATCACATAAAGAAGAATCATCAGGAAAGTGGAAAGTAGTCACTTGTAACCAGGACTTTATCATTTCAGACTTGCACTAAAAAAAACACAAATCTGATTAATACATAGCAGTTCCTAGCAATTTATCTAGCAGTTTGCATATGACCATTAACCCGTATAAATTGTTCAGCAAAAAATGATGTGAAGTTTTGCCTGTGTAGTGTGCAGAGGGCGCACACGTTCCTTCATGATCCGGTGGTGCACGCCTGCACTTGCTCCGGCCACTTTTGGTTTTTTGCACCTTAACATGGGCTGTGGGAACACAATTCTGTCAGACTCTACAAGGGAAAATTGTGACGCTAGTCTTACTGTGGGCAATGGAACGCCCCCACTAAGTGACAAAGTTTGTGTTGTGGTGAAGATAGAGTAGCTTTCCTACACTTCAATATGATGATCTGGAAATGATTGAAGACGTTACAACTAGGTCTCGTATCTTGGGTAAAACCCCATTCTGTGCACTTTCCAAAAATAAGAGAGGTGTGTATAGTTTCAAGAGTCAGTATAGGCGAGGAGCAGTGGAAAATCATGGTCAGGACAAAGTAGAGGTTTTTTCTCACAATGGAATACATAGCCATAGAGAGGTATGGAGATAGTACGGGCACGTATTCATAATAACTCTTGGTAAGGGTGTTATTGATGGTGAGGAAGATTGTAGTTAGAGTATGTAATACTGGACCCTTTAAATATCATTTCAGCATATTTTCCATGGCCACATGTCCTTTGTAGTACCAGAAAATGGCAGCCACAGGCAAGAAGCCGTTGGTCAGCCCAACCTGACTGGAGCTACCTAGAAGATATGCACCGATCAGACCAGAACATAACCAAACTACCCAATGTTTGTGTAGGTCTTCTTATTCCAGCAAAATTGCTCTGACACGTCAGGAGTCTGACATGGGCCACAGCCCTGACCTCAGGGTTTACTTACTTCGGTCAATGTGAGCTATAGCCAAAGATTGTTCAAAGATACCAACTTCAGGTTTACTTAAAATTCTGATTTGACACGTTAAGCAAACATTCCCAATTACTTCATCGATTACCCAGATCCACCGAGGAACAACTGTTTTCTGTGTCAGAAATTAAATTTGTTTCCCCGACATGAAATGCATGATCCTGCAGAGGCCATCCGTTTTATGAATTGTCTGTGAATGACATTTACTTACCTCTGTTTCTCTGCTCTTCCGACACTTCAACTCAATGACAGCATTAGAAATCTTGGCATCATAACTCATGCCACGAGAAGGAACTATCTTCTTTATATAAAATTTACCTTCGCGTTTATCTCTGGATGAAAAAAAACACCCATCAAAGTTCCAGTTTATTTCACAGATATTTTGTTATTGTGGGGTTTCATTATTTTGTTGGAGAACATTGAATTCCAACTTCACCTGGTAAAGTGCAAAATGTTTAAAAAAGATATGTACATGCATTAAATCATTCTACTGTTCAAACATGGGATTCCTTTGTAGTAAGTCTGTGCACCTAACCTTTTTAGAGTTGCACTACAACTTCCAGAGATTTAAGACATTTAAACGTTACAAAAAAAACCACAAGTGCCCCCTAGTCAAAATCTGAGGAGAAGGAAAAACACGGCAAAAAGAGTAATTTTTCATGGCATTGCTCTCTGAAGTATCTGGCCAACGCAGTAGAGAAAGAGGCCAACATGGTGTTTTTCTGGATAACAAATTTGTATTCCTTTTGACTGCCTTTCAAACCTTCACATGCGGTTACTGGGAGGCTGGAAAAAAAGCCCAAATCCTGTGAAAATTGTAGTAAAAAAAAAAGATACTAGCGCAAAATGTCGCGTTTTTGTACTGTATCTCCACATTACACCTCTAATTTTATTACTTGGATTGGTTTATTGATGACAGTTGATACAAATTGCAGTATTTTTCAAGTTAAAGGGGTTGGTCGAGTCTGAAAAAAAAATCTAAGGGAGGCCGGGGGGACGAGGGCTGCTTAAAAAACAAAGTCGCAACTTACCTTACGGTGCCCTCCGTATTTCGGCTTATCGGCCGGACCGGACAAACCTCCGGACCAGCATTCACAATGCTTGTGATATGAAACGGATAGGCGGTGAGGCACGGTACCGTCGGTAAGTTTGATCCATAGGGCACCGGAAGGTAAGTAGGACTTTATTTCTTTAAACAGTGCCCTCCCGTCCTCCCTTAGATTTTTTTCAGAATTCGGACAAACCCTTTTAAGTAGCATATTGATGACAGTTCATTGGACCAGTTGGTTTCAAAATCTGAATGTGGGGGTCTGACACCTGTCCCCTTGCTGATCAATTGGTTTTTGGACTGTCTATGAGACAAAGAACAAAAAACAGAAGGCACCATAGTGACTAAGCTTGGTTCCTCACAGCTCCACCTCATTTTATTGAATATAGACTAGCTGCAATACCGCTTCAACAATAACCAGAGAAGAGAGCCATACACTTATAGTCACACTGCATTCTCGGTGTTAGCTCCAGTTTCATGGACAGCAACAAAGATGATGGTGGAAGGGCCAGTATAAGATCCCACCAATCTGGACCTATCACTCATCTCAAGGAGAAAAATATGAAATAGTAATTTTTTTAATGTGATGCCTATGTGCTCATATGGTTGTTTAAAATAAACTTGTTTGGAAGTCCGAAATAGCGCCTCAAGTGGATATTTTTAGACAAGATGCAGCATCAATGAGAGAAAAGATTCAACACTTCCCCACCACAAAATGCTGGCTTCTGGGTTTTTATTAAGATGACAATACTATAACATAAAAACAATGCTGAAGTACAGGTACAAAGATGAGAGGAAAAGAAACAAGTGAACTCCATTAACACAGGAAGTCTTTTTCATAATTCAATGATGACCTTAGGCTCTTCCACATTGCATTGAATTCCAGCTTCGGTTGCATTTCTTCCATTTTTATTGCGTCTTTCTCGTCATGAGGTTAATCCTGCTTTAAAAACATCACAGACGGGGTGCGTTGAAAAAACCCAGATGTGTCATGTTTTTTTTTTTGCGAAACCATAACCTCATTGCCATCTGTCATGCCATCCCGTGAAAAAAAAATAGGCATCTTCATTAATTGTGTTCCAGGACAAGGATCAGTGAAAATACAAGGCAATGTGAAAACACGCCATGAATCAATCGATAGCTTGTGAGGCATCCACGTGAAAAAACTTGCTTATTTGAAAGAGACAGAGAAAGGAAGTTTATAATACATTTATACCATTCATGCTCTAATTAAGTCTGACTGATTGAGTGTTCCACTACACCCTCCTATCTCCTTTTTACACTAATCCTTTCCATATCGAAGCTGAATCTTGCCTCCTCCCTGTCTCTCCACGCCCTGCGCAACTCAACCCCCTTCCCTCGACTAACCCCGCAGTTCCACTCTGTTGTTCTCTGGGTTGGTCTCCATTTTTCTTCCTCCCCATAGCCAACAACATCTCCAACTCACACCCGACCCCGCATCGTGATACTCGACCTGGCTCCCCTTCTTGCCACACCCAACCCACCCCGTCATCACCTTCCCCCGCTCATCGCTTTCCTTCCGCCCACCCTCGCCTGCATTCTACATCCAGCCCTTCCCCCGACCGACTTCCAATCCAATACCTTTCCCCCGGCTGACTCCCACATCTCCCTTCCTTCTACCCCATCCCACCCATTTTCTACTCTTACTTGCCTCCCCCTTTTCTTTTATACCATATTTTACGGTTATACCATAACCAAATTAAATAATCTAAGGAGTGTTCCATTGTTCAATTTTACAAAATAGCCAATCCCTCTGGCAATATCGCACAAAATCTGTCCTGGGCCACAGAATGAAGAAAAACAAGATAACAAAAGAAGAGGACGGGCCAGGAAAACGGAACGGGGGACGAAAAGAGAAAGGAAAAACCATGGTGGGCGGGCTACAGAAGAGGACAAAAGAAACAGTAAAAATTGGAGCGGGTGGGTCTTACCCAGGTCGAAGGGCGGGGGCTTCAGGATTGCACCTAAGGGGGAAATTGGTATGCACTTCCCTACTAATGGGCTAAGAGTCCCCCAATTGCCCCAAATGATCCTGTCCTGGACAAAGACAAGACCCATGTCGTCCCTAGACCAGGTACTGCTTTTGCCCTAAAGGGACAACCAAAAAAGTGCTACCCGCCCCTCCCCTTCCCTGCGCGTTTCATCACATTCACGGTAATCATCAGGGGGCTAGTGAGAAACTGAAAAATATTCCAGTGAGGGGAGAATAATAGTGAATCTGGGGGCCTAGTAATCCTGATATAGGTTTATACCCGCGGGCCTTCCATGTTGATCCCCAGAGAGGGTCGGGTCAACCTTTTTAATAGTAAACGTTTTAGTGGGCCAAGGTCCTATGCTTTTGTTTAGTATTTAATTTTTCCACTATCCTAAGGACAAGGCATGAAGGATGGTAAACCAGTACACTGAACTACTGGGTGTGCCCCCTTGGCAGGATCTGCTCTTCTTTTAGCTTCTGTGCCAGGTTTTTACAAAAAAAGCTTTAATGTATGCAAACAAAAAAGGAGCTGAGGGATCCGTGCCTCCATGGATGTTAATGTTCATTTGCTAATTTTAAAGCCAGTTTTTCCTTAAAAACAAGGGGCATATGCTCCCAGAGGGGACACACTAGTATGTCAGTTGTGCTTGGTTTACAATCCGTCATCCTGTGGGTAGTTATTACCTTGAAATCGCTCCAGAAAGCTTCAAGTATAAACCCAAAACAACATGAAAAAATGAAAACAGCTTGTTTGTTTCTGCATAACTAAATTAGTTGCTTCTAAATTGTCTTAGAATTGATGAGAAATTGCTGTTTTAATGAGATTTAGTCACGGTAATGGCCATATCCTAGAGTCTTCATTGCCCCCCCCCCCCACCCCCATGAAAGAGGTTCTTAAAGACATGTTTTTGTAAATTATGAAATGTATTCCTTTCTAGGGTTAATGTTCACAAAGCACAAGGACGTTTCTGAAATAAAGTTTGTTCACTCTGTTATCATTATCATCTCCAAATATAAAAGCTCTGATCTGACACAAAAAGGGCTTGTCTAGTGGAAAACCACCGCAAAGTCTATGCAAGTACGGCAATTTTCCTATTAATTCAGAGACACATAGCACATAAATAAGATGGTGTAGTTATTTGGTAGACACTGGCGGGAGGATGAGGGGGGGAGCCTTTTAACCTCTCTGCTTCCTGTCCCTACAGAGGTCAAGGGTCATCCTCCTAGTGGGCCGTCATGGAGGACTAGATGGAAACCGAATTACCGGTGAGTCTAATTCACAATTTTTTGTACTCGCTGTACTTGCAAAAGTGAGCATGCTTATAAAAAGTGCATCTGACAAAAGCCACTGAATACAAATGGTCAGTGTGCAATGCACTTAAAAAAAATGTGCAAAACTCGCTTTTAAAAAAAACGCTAGTATTAACGGGGCCTTTCTCTCTTTATCATTGCAAAGATATTGGAGTACGGTAAGCAAATATATTACAATGAATTGTTACACAATACTGCAGCATTGTGAAAATTTTCTGCAAAAATGCTGTCACTGCTGCCCCTGCAACCCATGTCTCGGGTCACAGGTCCATCCATGCTCCTCAGTGTGCCCCTACATGCCAGCAGTGTCACTCAACTCCCCACGATCCAGCGGCATCTCCTGCGGTCCAGCACGCATGTCCCCACCTCCTAATGTGCTCACGCCTGGCTCTCGAAGTTTGCCGCCGGTCACCTGGTAACTTAATAAATAGCCAGCCTCTTTCCTTATGCCCCGCCAGATCTTTGTGCCTCATGCTATTGAGAAAGCTAGTTCTTATATGCTCCTTGCTAGTATTGAGATTTCCTGTTGTCACCCTAGTCCCCGACCATGATTCTGCCTCACAACCTCGCCTTGGCCACCACTGTGTACAAAGTCCAGCCTGTGGGGTGACCTGGTAGTACCACGCCACAGCAAGTCCAACCCACTTTGCGACGGGCTCTGGTGAAAATCGTGTGCCACTTAGACTCTGCTCCCAGGTGTCAGCTTACGTCGTTGTCCGCGCTGGTTCAGTGGATCCACTACCCCTGAATCCTGACAAATGCATTTCTTCCTTTTGCAGAATTCTTCTATTTTCCATATTATTTCTCTTGCTCACAAAGCCAGATCATTGCTGATTATATCTATTTGCATCTACAGTACTAAAATATATAATATACAAAGCAAAGTCTCTATGTGATATTGTTACAGGTACACAAATCCAGGGAAAATAGGTCAAAATCTTTTTTTTGCTAATATTAACCCATTTGCAGCATATGTAATATTCTACGCTGGAGAAATAGCAAAAAAGAAGAGGGGCAACACTATTATGTTTACTGCTCTTGTTATTTATGAGAAGAAAAAAAATCAGAGGAACCACTTTCTTCCCAACACTTTAAGCCATGTGTGTCCTACTTTGCTTATTTACAAGAAAATCAAAGCATTTCTATTACCTTTGTTTTGTCTAAGCTGTGAAGCAGTAGAGCTAAAGCATTCATCATTATAGAGGGATCAATACATAATTATCAGCACAGCATGGTCCATATGAATAGAGACTTGAAGGAACGATTTAGTGATAAAAAGCAGACAAAAGAATGTAGCTCCCTCCGGCAGGTTTGGTCAGTCTTTGTTTCTTGCTTTATATAAAAAAGAAATTGCAATCACTAAAGAATGAATCATCAGGAAAGTGGAAAGTAGTCACTTGTAACCAGGACTCTTATCATTTCAGACTCTGCTAAAAAATAACACAAAATCTGATTAAGTAATCATAGCAGTTCCTAGCAATTTATCTAGCAGTTTGCATATGACCATTAACCCTATAAATTGTTCAGCAAAAAATTATGTGCAGTTTGCCTGTGTAGTGTGCAGAGGGCGCACACGTTCTTCATGAGTCCGGTGCCGCCTGCACTGCTCCGGCAACTTTTTTTGGTGCACCTTTAACATGGGCCGTGGAACACAATTCTGTCAGACTCTACAAGATAAATGTGACGCATGGTCGCACTGTGAAATGGAACGCCCCACTAAGTGACAAAATTTGTGTTGTGTGAAGAATAGTGTAGTCCCCTACACTTCAAATGATGATCTGGAATTGAGTGCAGAGAACAACCAGGTCTCTATCTTTAGGGTAAGCCACCATTCAGTGCCCTTCCAAACCAAGAGAGGTTGTGTATAGTTTCAAGAGGCAGATATAGGCGAGGGCAGTGGACAAATCATGGTCAGGACAAATAGAGGTTTTTTCATCAATGGAATACAAGCCATAGAGTAGGTCATGGAGATATTACAGGGCCGATTAAATAACTCTTGGTAAGGTGTTATTGATGGGGGAAGATTTTAGGGTATGTATACTGGCCCTTTAAATATCATTTCAGACATATATCCATGGCCAGCATGTCCTTTTAGTACTAGAACATGGCAGCCACAGGCAAGAAGCGGTGGTCAGCACCAACCTGCACTGGAGCTACCTAGAAGAATATGCACCGATCAACCAGAACATCAACCAAAACTACCTAATTTTGTGTAGGTCTTCTTATGCCAGCAAAATTGCTCTGACACGTCAAGGCAGTCTACAGTGGCCACAGCCCTGACCATCAGAGGTTTACTAGGGACCCCCCTTCAGTCATTGTATAGCTATAGCCAAGATTGTCAAAGATAACAACTTCAGGTTTACTTTAAAATTCTGATTTGACCACAGTTAAGTAAAACATTCCAAATTACTCATTGATTACCCACTACCACTGAAGGAAACAAGGTTGTCAGAAATTAATTTGTTTCCCCGACTGAAATGCAGGATCCTGCAGAGCCATCGTTTTATGAATTTGTCTGTGAATGACATTTACTTACTCTGTTTTCTCTGCTCTTCCGACATCTTCAACCTCTAATGACACATTTGAAATCTTGGCATCCTATAACTCATGCCAAGCAGAAGGAACATCTCTTTTTATATATAAATTACCTTCTGTTTATCTCTGGATGAAAAAAAAACCCCATCAAAGTCAGTTATTTCACAGATATTTTGTTATTGTGGGGTTTCATTATTTGTATGGAGAACATTGAATTCCAAATTCACCTGGTAAAGTGCAAATGTTAAAAAGAGTATGTATATTGCATTAATATTCTAACTGTTCAAACATGGGATTCCTTTGTAGTAAGTCTGTGCACCTAACCTTTTTAGATGTTGCACTACACTTCCAGAGTATTAAGACATTAAACTTACAAAAAAAACCACAAGTGCCCCCTAGCAAAATCTGACGAAAAACACAGGCAAAAAGAGTAAGTTTTTCATGCATTGCTCTCTGAAGTGATCTGCAACGCAAGTGAGAAAGAGGCCAACATGGTTTTTTTCTGGATAACAAATTGTACTTCCTTTTGACTGCATTTCACATTCAATGCCGGTTACTGGGAGGCTGGAAAAAAGCCCAAATCCTGTGAAATTGTAGAAAAAAAAAGCATTAGCGCAAATTCCCGTTTTTTCTGTATGCTCCACATTACACCTCTAATTTATTACTTGGATTGGTATGATGACATGGATACAAAATTGAAGGTATTTTTCAAGTTAAAGGGGTTGTCCGAGTTCTGAAAAAAAATCTAAGGGAGGCCGGGAGAGGGCTGCTTAAAAAAAAAAAGTCCAACTTACCTTCCGGTGCCCTCCGGTATTCAGCTTCCGGCCGGACCGGACAACCTTCCGGCCCGCATTCACAATGCTGTGAATATGAACGGATAGGCGTGCCCGGCCACGGCCGGTCGGAAGTTGAGTCCATAGGGCACCGGAAGGTAAGTAGGACTTTATTTTTTAAAACAGTGCCCTCCCGTCCTCCCTTAGATTTTTTTCAGTTTTACTGAAAAATGCTCGGGTCTCCCATTGATTTCAATGGGGCTCGTTACTCGAAACGAGCACTCGAACATCTGGAAATGTTCGGCTCGAGTAACGAGCACCCGAGCATTTTAGTGCTCGCTCATCTCTATTTATAATCCATTTATACCATTCATTCCTTCAATTAGTCTGACATGATTCAGTGTTATACCATATTTTAGTGTTATACCATAAACCAAATTAAATAACCTAAGAGTGTTCCATAATGGAGTCATGTTGACTATGATTTTAGATTTTGACATTATTCAATTTTACAAAATAGCCAAATCCCTCTGGCAATATGCACAAAATCACACATAAACAGTAAAAAATTGGAGCGGTCTTACCAGGTCGGGTGTCGGGCTTCAGGATAGATATCCTTAAAAGAGACCTAAGGGGGAAATTGGTATGCACTCTCCCTACATGCTAAATAGTCCCAATTGCCCCAAATGCTCCCGTCCTGACAAAGACAGTCCCCATGTCGTCCCTAGACCAGTGTACTGCTTTGCCCTAAAGGTACAACCAAAAAAGTGCTCCCCGCCCCTCCCTTCCCTGCGCGTTTCATCACCATTCACGGTGAATCATCAGGGGGCTAGTGAGAACTGAAAAATATTCCAGGAGGGGGAGAATAATAGTGAATCTGGGGGGCCTAGGAATCCTTGATATAGGTTACACGCAGGCCTTCCATGGTGATTCCCCAGAGAGGTCGGGTCCACCTTTTTTACTAGTAAAAGTTTTAGTGGCCAGTCCTATGCTTTTGTTTATTAATGGTTTGTTTGCACTATCGGATAGTGGCTGAGAGTCCAACTTCCAGGAACACCATCAATCACAAAAACAGGATAGTGACTATCCTGTTTTTGTGATTGATGGTGGTCCTAGAAGTTGGACTCCCAGCCAAGGGCATAACTAGGAGAGGCAGGGCACCACAACAGACTTCTGAATGGGGCCCCCCTACTCCCTCAGAAAATATACATGTTTGTATACTGACAGGTTTATACACACATACACACTTTTATACACATATATATAATATGCACTTACATAGAGCTGTCAGAGTAGCTCCTGATCACATGGGCAGATATTAACCCTAGATAGTCAGATCGCTCCTACCATATACTGCAATACTTCTGTATTGCAATATATGGCATTTTTGCAGCACATTAATTACAATGAGCCACTGGCTCATTGGAACGAATCTGCAGATGCCAGATGGTCTCGGGTCAAACGAAGACCCGAGGCTACCATGGCAACCGATCGCCGCCCCCCGATGACGTTCGGGGGTGCGGCGATCGTAATAAAGATGGCGGCGGCCGCACGCAGCCGTCTTTTAAACGCCGCCGGCGACTTTGCCGGTGGCGTTGAAAGGGTTAATTAGCCCTGCAATATGCAACAACCCCCACCTCTGTATGAAGAGCTACGGCGCAGAGCGTTAAGGGGTTAATACCATTTCTCCTAAATGTAGAATTGCCCCACATGCCCCAAATGTGCATAAAAAATGTTGTATGGGCGCAGAGTGGAGTTAAAGAGGGATGTTTAGAAGCCAAATTTGACAAAAATCCTTTACAGGTGTCAGGATGCATTTGGAGAGCCCTAGTGGTATAAAACAAAGTAGAACCAGATCACCAATTATTCAGCCTGACCAAACCTTATTTAACGAAAAAAAAAGAAGTAGGATGCAGAAGAAATACTCTATCATTTACTAAAGGACATTCATGGTGAAAAGTAAAGTAGTCTTCGTTTGCCACAAGTTGTAGCGAAGTGCAATATGATTTCCAACACATGTACTATATACTACAGGGGGCTAGCTATATACTACAGGGGGCTAGCTGGTTATATACTACAGCTGGCTGGCTATACACTACAAGGGGCTAGCTACATACTACAGAGGGCTGGCTATATACTACAGGGGGCTGGCTAGCTATATGCTGGCTATCTACTGGGGAGGCTGTGACAATTGCATTTCCCACCCTAGGCTTATAATCGAGTCAATTTTACTAGTAAAAGTTTTAGTGGCCAGTCCTATGCTTTTGTTTATTATTCAATTTTATCCACTTATCCTAAGACTAAGGATGAAGGATTGTAAACCAAGTACACTGACCTACTGGTGTGTGCCCCCTCTGGCAGGATCTGCTCTTCTTGTAGCTTCTGATGCCATGGTTTTTACAAAAAAAGCTTTTTTAATTTATGCAAAGGAGCCTGAGGGGATCCGTGCTCCATGGGTGTTAATGTTAATTTGCATAATTTTAAAGCCTTTTTTTCCTTAAAAACAAGGGCATATGCTCCCAGAGGGGACACACTAGTATGTCAGTGTGCTTGGTTTACAATCCTTCATCCTGGTGGTAGATTACCTTTAAATCTCTCAAGAAAGCTTCAGTAAACCCAAAAGCAACATGAAAAAGTGAACAGCTTGTTCTGCATAACTAAATAGTTGGCTTCTAAATTGTCTTAGAAGTGATGAGAAAATTGCTTTTTTAATTAGATTTAGTCACTGTAATGGCCATATCCTAATAGTCTTCATGAAAGAGGTTCTTAACGACATGTTTTGTAAATTATGAAATGTATTCCCTTTCTAGGGTTAATGTTTCACAAAGCACAAGGACGTTTCTGAAATAAAGTTATGTTCACCTCTGTTATCATTATCATCTGCCAAATATAAAAGCTATTATCTGCACAAAAGGCTTGTCTTAGTGAAAACACTGCACAAGTCTATGCAAGTACGGCAGTTTTCCATATTAATTCAGAGCACATAAATAAGATGAGAGTCGACATAAGCGCCAGAGAAAATTGGCTATAGCTTAATAAAGCAACATTTAACCTGTGTAAATACCAAAGAGTCAGTAACAGAAACCGATCAGACAGTGATCTTTAATAACATTTGTACCAGCTGCACTCCATATGCTATTTGTCAAATGTTATTTCCAAGACGTGACTATGAGATGTTAAAAAAGACAATTATTAAAGATGATTTCCACGTGAAAATTAAGTTCTGAATCACATCCAATTGTAACATTCATTTTTCAAATTACTTTATCATTGAAAGACATTCTACCATGTTCTTCACATGACCTGGTTAGGTACTGTAGTTCAAAGAAAACCTGTCAGCAGGAATATCACCTGGCTTCCTACTAGCAGCATTTGGTAAATCCTGAGGGAGGGGCAGCTGCACCCTGAGTGTGCCTGTGTCTCCTCATACATTCTTTCTGCACAGCTTTTCCTTGACCTGGCTGTCCAGCCAAAATCATGGGAGAAGAGCCTTAGTGAGAGAGACAAAGAAGAACCCCAAGATCACTGTGGCTGAGCTCCAGAGATGCAGTAGGGGGATGGGTGAAGGTTCCACAAAGTCAACTATCACTGCAGCTTACACCAGTCAGGGTTTTATGGCAGAGTGTGGCGATACAAATCTAGTCTATGAGAAATATGATTCTCTGGTCTGATTTGACAAAGTTTGAACTTTTTGGTGCTAAATAAAAGTTGTATGTATGGAGAAAACCAGGCAAGGCTCATCACCTGCCAAATAGAATCCCAACAGTGACACATGGTAGTGGCAGCATCGTGCTATGGGGGAGTCTTTCAGCTGCAGGCACAAGATAACTGTTCCAACTAAAGGAAAGATGAATGTGGCCAAGTACAGAGATATCCTGGAAGAAAAC
The DNA here is from genome assembly GCA_019512145.1 of Engystomops pustulosus. Classification (NCBI taxonomy): domain Eukaryota; kingdom Metazoa; phylum Chordata; class Amphibia; order Anura; family Leptodactylidae; genus Engystomops; species Engystomops pustulosus. Next base: position 235,005,115 of record CM033642.1, on the reverse strand, counting down.
CTCTTCCAGAATGCTCTGGACCTCAGACTGGGATGAAGGTTCACCTTCCAACAAGACAATGACCCTAAGCGCACAGCTAAGATAACAAAGCAGTGACTTCAGAACATCTCAGTGACCATTCCTGACTGGCCCAGCCCGAGCCTGGACCCAAACCCAATTGAGCATCTGTGGAGAGACTTGAAAATGGCCTCCACCAACATTCACCATCCAACCTGAGGGAACTGGAGAGGATCTGCAAGGAAGAGGCAGAGGATCCCCAAATCCAGGTGTGAAAAACTTGTTGCATCCCAAGACGACTCATGTCTGTACTAGCTCCAAAGCTGCTTCTACTCAATCTATTGCCCCTGGGGGTTAAAGGCGGTGCTACAATTCATATTCTTTATTTACCTTCCTCATATTAAAGTATACAACTGCTGTTATATTTAAGCTCCTACATGAGCTCCCATTTGTGATGTACATTTGCCTCTGTGTCCTATTACCACCGTATCTTTTGTTTATGCTTATCAATGCCATTCGCTGTTTACCTGCTGTTTATACCACTCAAAAGCTGTTTATGTGTTATACGAAATCCTTTGAAAAAATGTAATAAAAGAAATTTAAGGCAAAACCATAAAATGTTTCAGCAGCCCCCATATTTACTAAGACAGAAGCAGGACAAACTCCTATTAATTAATATAAAGTTAATCAATCCCACTTATTAATTAATGTGGTGTTTAGCAGTGATTGATACCCTATATTAATTTATTGGTATTGGGAATTCTGAGCTTTATATTAATTATATATTATTATAAAAAAGGAAATCCTTATTAATTGATATACTTATTTATTAATATAAAGCTCAAAAGCTCCCTCCTTATTAATTCAAAAATGCAGCAGTCCCTTATTAATTGTTAATACTGTTAACTGTTACTGTTACTGTTCAATTACCCCCCTTATTAATTGATATAACATTTGGTAGCCCCCCTCTGCATATTAATTGTTATAATATCTAGTAAGCCCCTGAGTAATGAATTTTGTAGTACTTCATCAGTTCCAGAGTTGTGGCCATTCAAGGATAGAGATGAAAGGGTAAAAACTGGAGAGGTCCAGGTGGCGCGCACCCCATAGACACTCGTCAGCATGCATCTGTCGCTATAGTCAGACAGACTGGACCACTGCCAGCAGTCCTGTAACTGGAGAATGGCCTCTTTGGATCTATGCAATCCTTACTTTGAGCCCCTGATGAATCTATTGTCATCATAGAGGAAACACGTTGGGTGAATCTGTCCGTTATTATATACTGTAGGGTAAGTGACTGTAGGACTAGATGTAGACTGTCAGGACAGGAGCTTTTGGGGTTAGTAAGGGTCAGCATTAATTGATAGGGTTTGAATAGAGTAGCCTGACGGTTTCCCTCTGCTACCTGGATGGACGGATCAAGTCTGAAGGACCGGAAAATCCATGCATGCTGTACCCTGACCAATACCTGGCACCACTGACTGGGTGAGAAAGTTTTTCCTGTTTTTTCCTTTGCTACACTTATGTTGGATATATATATTTGTAAGTTTACAGCTTTCCTTACCCTACTCTTCAGACACTGCAGTATGTGATAGTTTCATTCCAGTATTTGGAGACCATCTATCTCACTTTACGGTGTTTTCCTGAGGCCAAATTTTTCTTGCATATTTACTTTATGGTGGACTTGTTGGCACCATATTTTAGTAATATTTAAGTAAAAGTTATGTTTTTATATGTGTTTTTCACCTATGCTTATGTACATGATTTATTGTTTGTGGTGAGGTATAGTATCACTGTGCAGGGATATTCTCTATCCCTTCCCTGCAGGAACAGTGATCCATTATTGCTGGTTGTCCAGGTCCAGGAATAACCACCTCAATGGGGCAAATTTACTTACCTGGTCCTGTCGCGATCCCCAATTCGGATGGTTCGACGAAGATGAAGTCCGGCGTGATTCACGTAGCTCATGCGCCCAAGTTCCTGCATCCGTCGCTTCCCGGCCGAGGTCCGCTGGAGTTTACCTTCTTCTTCCCGTTGCTTAATTGTTAAATCTTGTGCATAGACTGAATCCGTTGGGTTGTCCGATGGCCCGCCCCCGACTTGTATCGCGTGTAAGCCAGCTCCGATGCGCTAGAATCTGATCGAGAAACCCGACGAAAATGCGCTTCGCGGACCCTTACTAAATGAGCCTCAATGTGTCATCTAACGTGAAACTGGTTAAATTGCACAGTTGGACCACAGCCCACTGATCATTAGACAAACAATTCATTATTATTTTCTGCCATAGATCTGCAATCTGCTTTCTGGCAGATGTGAGCCCCCTCCAGCTTCATGCCCGGTCACGGTCGCACCCCCTGCAACCCCATGTAGGGGTTCAACTCAAAGGGTAGTCTTTAGAGAAGCGGCAGGCAGCAGTCTTTCAGGTGAACAAAACAGGTGTCTTTATTTTGGACATAAAAATAACAGGCAAAAGGGCTTGGTCCAGCCAGCAAAACAAAAATGCATAGTCGATATGATAAATCTCAGTCCATGTTATCAAGCACAGTTCACATTCACAGGCACAGTACCGTACTTCACCCTCCTGGGTTAAGAGCACCTTTTCTGTCCTCAGACTTCCCCACACAACAAGGCTCAGCTCTGGCTCTGCTATCCACTGTGTTCCACTCAGCTACACCCAGGTAGGGAACCACCCCCCTTCTCCTGACACAGGTGGCTTTACATAGGGCTGTAAGCCCTGGCCTGGAACGTGGGAGCAGCCATCCCACCCACCACTGTGACTGCTCCAGAAAAAAAACGTCCCGGATCAGCTGCATTGCAGCTGTGCATTCCAGCAATATTGGTTTTTACTTCACCGAGGCCAGGCACCACGGTGACACGTATCTACCATCCACCATAACACCTTGTGCCTTTCTACAACCCCTAATGGAGAATGAAAAGAGCCACAGTAAATGGAGGAAAAAGTGCTGTGTACTGATAAAATACATTGCAAAATTTCCTGTGTGTACCTGTACTGTTTCTATATGCAAAGTTTGTTGAAAAGATAGTGAATTAATTAAAAGTAGGAAATCAAATCCATATTTAGTGTTCAATCACTAACATCTTGAAGATTCTCTAGTCTAGAAAACTACTGTTTCAGTTTACTTTATTTAGTACACCCCCGAAGGTTTCTGTTTGTCTGACAAAATAAACAAATTAATAAAACCTGTCAAAGTGTATATTAATGACACATTGTATAATATAATACTTAAGACAGTGGCTTTCCGTGCCCACCATAAACACATTTTATCACACCTGCTCTAGATCATTACCCAACTAACTAGTCAATACCCACACTTTGTTCTGTGAACATTAGCACTGGAAAAAAACAGAATCGATGCCATACAGTCAGACAATTATTTGTTGTTGTAAGGCGTGTTGATGAAGTTTAATTGTATTGACATCTCTGTCACATCAGATCAAAGTCCTACTAGATCATAACATAAATTACACCCCTCGAGACCAACAGCAGGAAATGATGTGGGAAATATACAGATTAATATAGAATATGCATCCCTTGCCTGTCAGTTAATTTAGCTTTAGCCTCTCGTGCTCCATTGACTATGCAGTTATTGATGCACATTAGAGGTTATTTTTTTTCTCAGATGAGCTATATAGCGTAATAATGGAGTCAGATAAACATCCAACACACTATGTCAAAACTATATCCAAACCTTTTCCTATGTAGTATATATTATAAATGAGGCTCGGAAGGATGTATTATATTATATACAGACTACTAAAATAAGTCTATAAGCCTTCAGGATGAGGTTGTTTCTTTTATATTGTGTTCTTCACAATAAAATGGAATATATTTAAAATATTTTGTATGTTAAAATTTTGTTTTGCAAGATCTCAGCTCACCATAGGTTATTTCATTAGTTGCTTTTTAAAGGGGTATTCTCATCTGGGCATTCACATTCCGTTTCATTAATCTGCCATATTTAAACATTTCTTCAATTAGATGTTATAAAAAAAATGTCCTGTGTGAAGATAATTTCTCATAAATGTAGCCATGTTGTCCCTTAGAAACAAGACTGTGTGCTTGGATACGGCCACCTCTGCTGGAGGGGTTGCACAAAGAAACAAAAAGTTTTTGTATATGAAATGTCCGGGAGTTACTGCATGTCCCACAGCCGTCTTGTGGTAATGATTGCTGAATCCATGTGGTCAGGCAGGGCTCAATAGCGCATGTCTGACCATCGCTGCCAAAATTTGAGGTGGTCGTATCCGAGGAATCTCGTTTCTAAGGGACAACATGGCAATATTTATGAGAAATTATCTTCACACAAGAACATTTTTTTAATAACATCCAATTGGAGAAATGTTAACATATGGCAAATAAATTTATTTAAAAGTGGATGCCCCATTAAGCATAAAAACCTGCAGGAGGTATCAGGAGTTTCCACCTGGATATGTCATTTCCCACAATGGGGTATTATTTTCAGGGCCAGTTCCAGGTTTCAGTAGGTCCCTTGGGCGACAATGCCTCAGTAGGGCCATTTGCAATAAACTTCCTTAAATATTTGCTAGTTTAGCATCCCAAAGAGCCCCCACATAGGCTGTTGGGGACTGAGATTGAGCCATGTATGCCCCTACAGCAGCTCTGGGTCCTGGCACTTGCCCAGGTATGTTGGGTGCTGGCATGACAGATATATCAGATATATCAGGAGGCTGCAACACCAGAACCTGCCAGGCTATAGCTGGTGCTCAAGTGTGGGGACAGGAATGTCCACCAAAAAGCCCACGCACTGCAGGGCAGGCTCCCCCTTCACAATTCTCCACGCTTATTTGGCGTGGAGGTGGTGTAAAGGGAAAATAATTCTGTTGCACCAGGAATTGCAATAATTTCAGGGTTTGTACACCAAAACACTGACATGCAAGCCTTGGTAAATACCTCCATATTGCTGTAATTGCAGCAAAAACATAATAATGGCAGTCATTAAGTCTAGACTTAGAGATTATCAGAAGTGTCAGAGAGTAAAACTGTTCTAGTAGCTCATGGCAACCAGTCAAAGCTCAAATGAAAGCCGAGCTTTAATTGGTAGCCATGAACAACTAGAACAGTTTTGCTTTCTGACAATTCGGCGTCTTTATATTTGGTTTGCAGACTTTCTTCTTGCACAACTTACTGGAAAAACATTACTATTTTCCGACACCATGCAGAACCTGATGAATCCCCATGTAAGTTAAGTCCTCACAAATTCCACAAAACCTACTGTATTATTTTTATTCAAACAGTTGTTTACCGTATACACTCACCGGCCACTTTATTAGGTACACCATGCTAGTAACGGGTTGAACCCCCTTTTGCCTTCAGAACTGCCTCAATTCTTCGTGGCATAGATTCAACAAGGTGCTGGAAGCATTCCTCAGAGATTTTGGTCCATATTGACATGATGGCATCACACAGTTGCCACAGATTTGTCGGCTGCACATCCATGATGCGAATCTCCCCTTCCACCACATCCCAAAGATGCTCTATTGGATTGAGATCTGGTGACTATCTGCTGGAGAGAAAGGAGATGGGCAACTCTGTAGAGTTATAGACTAGTAGAATGGTGGCATGGTTGTACCCCCTGTAATAAATTCGCTTCCCACCCTCCCCTGACCCCCCCCACACATATCTACAGCTGCAAATCCGTTCAGAAAAGCCATGAAGCTTGCCCCGCTTACATAATTACCCACACTTGGTGGGGCCTCCTTTAAAGTGTAACTGTAAAGTTACTTGACAAATAGTTTTAGCACAGCTGGAGAAAGCTGTCAATACCTGGATCATGCTGCTGGCTTCTTCCAATCCTGAGATCTAGTGCTAATACATATATAAGGCTATCTGTAACATTCTCTTAGCTTTTCCTGAAGTGGGTGGGACTTCTTGGTTGTGAAATCAGCTATGGGCAGTGATGCCAATAACACTCAGGGCATTCACATGAATGTGCACAAACAGCTCAGCCAATCAGAACACAGAATTAGTATTACTGCTTGTACAGAGAGCTAGTGCAGAGCAAGGCAGGGAAGACACAGAGCATTGGAGCTCATCATGCAGGTATCTACTACATCACACAGAAAACATATATTAAGGATGTATTCACATGTGTCAGTATGCGTTACTGCCACGTGTGAATTCACCTTAAAACATGAAAAGATGAAAAATGGGCGCACCTCTCCAGAAGACCATATGTCTGAGTGAACCTCCTCCATAAAAGACTGTTTTTTAATTCAAACACAGATTGTTTTTTTTTACTCCATTATACTCTATGGTAACTACCTCTGCAGATCAAACAAAGGAGGAGAACTGCTCATAGAGGGTTTCCTGTGTATACACGGTGCTGTGTGTGCAGGATCCATGATCTGATCCATTCATTAGAACTGATGGAGAGAATGAGCTCTGGCTATATTTATGCATTCCAACTCTCATACATACTTTCAAACACATATAGCCCTGCTACATCCCATTCCTAGTATGTGATTGAATGACCTGAAGCATGTGATCAGCCTAAAGCTTATAGCATCAGAGCAGGCCAAGTAGCTTTTACTGATCCTGAGAGTGCATGTGCTAGTAACCCCTCCCGCCACTCTCCTCTTCTCCCTCCAGCTACGGAATCACATGGCAACCAACCCACACAAAGACAGAGGGACCAGGTAACTGGTAGCTTCCAACCTGTTAGCTGACAAATGGCTGCAGATAACTAATTAGTAAAATTAGAGAATTGCTTATTTTGGCTTAGTGCAGAGCTAGGGAAAAGTTTTCATAGTTTAAGCTTTAAGGGCAAAATGGTGGGGGCCCTGGGAAATGCCCTAACCCTAATCTGAGCCTGGTAATATTATTTTAGGTTAATATTATTTTCAGGTTAGGATGCAATGACAGACACAGCCTGTGCACAAGTTTGCACAGTTTTTAGGCAGATTATACAAGAAACTCTAGATGTAGAAATTGTATTCTGCAACTTTCTTTACTGTATGTTGTAATGTGTCTGGCTAAGATCCCTCCTCACAATGTATACAGACCCCAACCCCTTCTTTAAATAAAACACAAACCACATTACATTTTATACAAAAGCAGACAACACTCTATACAGACCTTAAACCAAAGCCCCATATACAAAACCAGTAGAGATTTCCTTACTTTCATAAGTGCTTACAGATTTCTATAGGGTCCCCAGACAAACCACTACAGGGACCCTTATATGAACCCCAGACCACACTTTATGCAAGCCCCAGACCAATCTATATGCTAGACTAGAGCTCCCTGTATACAGACCCTGTGCCAGAAACCCCTGTATACAGACCCCAGACTACAGATCAGCCTTTTATACAGACATCAGACCACCCTCTATACAAACCAGCAGACTACAATGTATACCAAGACCATGACCTCCGACCCACGAGAGACCAGAAACCAACCTGCTATACCAACCCCAACCAAAACCACTGTATAGAAAACATAATCAGAACAGAAATAGAACAGAACCCCTCTATACAGCACCCAGAAACAAATCTTCTTTTTGAAGACCCCAGATCATCAATCTTTTCCCGTTCTCCAGGATTAGGAAGAGGTAGGTCTGATTTAATGAAGCTGGGGCATCTGGGAAATTTGCTGCTACCGCTCCCCTTTTTCTGGGAATCTTCGAGATATTTTTTTTATAGTCACATCATGTCAGTAACAAGGTATCTTATTGGGGGGTACTTACCGTCATCTTCAATCAATGGCTTGTGCTCTGTGGGATCAATCATATGTAGAGCTACAGGAGACAAATGGGAGGAGCTTATTATTTACCCATGAATGTCATGCCACCATATTTAGCATTATATGATCACTTCCACAACTGATATGACGCAGCGCTGCAATGAGTTTGCCAAATCAGTCCCTGTACCAAATGGGGCTCACAATCTAATCCACCTACCAGTATGTTTTGGAGTGTGGGAGGAAACCTGAGGACCCAGAGGAAACCCACGCAAACACAGAGAGAACATACAAACTCTTTGCAGATGTTGACTCTAGGACTTGAACCCAGGTCCCCAGCGCTGCAAGGATGTAATGCTAACCACTGAGCTACTGTTCTGCCACAACATGTAATATCATTCCTATACACTGACTATACAGAGATACACATTCTTCATAGAAGAGGAACACATTTCATTTTTGAATGTAACATTGTGGAAGTTTACAGTTAACATTAAGAAATGGTTGATAACGGAGAGCAGTAGATTACATGCAGCTGCACAGTGCAGAACATAATTTAACCCTAAGCTTACCACCAACCACAACAAGATGTTCCAACATACACAGAACTTACTTACAGAATACACAAATGAAGAGGATCGGGCTCAGTTTCCACATTTTCAATGGTCTTCTGAATTGCTGAATTTGAAAGGAAGCAAAAAAATAATTTATATATATTTTGATTTCATTACAATCCCCTTCTCAAAGGAAAACTACCATCAAAATCTATCATGAGTGAACAGAGAGACTTACTTAAATATATCCAAGCATCATGACTGTGATGATCTTATTATACTTGTTATATACACTCACCGGCCACTTTATTAGGTACACCATGCTAGTAACGGGTTGGACCCCCTTTTGCCTTCAGAACTGCCTCAATTCTTCGATTCAACAAGGTGCTGGAAGCTCCTCAGAGATTTTGGTCCATATTGTGAGTCACTGTTGCCTTTCTATCAGCTCGAACCAGTCTGCCCATTCTCCTCTGACCTCTGGCATTAACAAGGCATTTCCGTCCACAGAACTGCCGCTCACTGGATGTTTTTTCTTATTCTGACCATTCTCTGTAAACCCTAGAGATGGTTGTGCGTGAAAATACCAGTAGATCAGCAGTTTCTGAAATACTCAGACAAGCCCTTCTGGCACCAACAACCATGCCACGTTCAAAGGCAAGAGTTGCCTCCATGTGATTGGTTGATTAGAAATTAAGTGTTAATGAGCAGTTGGACAGGTGTACCTAATAAAGTGGCCGGTGAGTGTATATATACAAGTATAAGCCAAGGCACCCAATTTTACTACAAAAACTGGGAAAACATATTGGGGAGATTTATTATTGCTTCTACGAAAGATTTCTGATGAAATCAGAGAGAGAAAGGGAGTGTGCAGCATAGGGCATACCCGCCCCGTGCCTTCGTTCTTCTGGAAAACCAGCAAACTTTTGGTTTATAAGCAAAACTATGCCAGGTTGGACCAGGCATAGTTTTGCCCAGTGCCCGTGGTGCCGGTTGGATGCATCAAGAGGCCGAAGCCTTTTGATGTATCCAGCGTGACAATGGGGGCATGTGGAACAATTATACACATAAATCTCCCCCATTGAGTCAAGTATAAGCCTATGATGAGAAATGCATTGTTTACAGGCTCCCCGTATGAATGAAATGCCCACTTTCACCCACTAATGAAACACCCAGCACCTCTCTACATGATCTCTGGAGCAGTATCGTGATACTAAATACTAACATGATATTTTCAAGAAAATTAAAAAAAGCATTAGCTGAATTCTAAATATTCAGAGTACGGTCACAAGGAGCATTTGCATTGGGTTTAGAAAGGCAAAGCAAATCCTGGGTGTGGGGCTCAGCCTAATAGCATATGCGTTTCAATTGAGCACCACATGTTTTGCAAAAAATTGTAAAGGTTGTCCAGGTAATGTTGAGGAGATATATGATTTGCGGACCGGATATACATCCCATAAGCGGCTATGGCCCTGGACATGGTAAGGTGAACACACACATGTCACCAAGCAATACCATCGCTGGGAAAGAGATAGAGCATGCTCTTTCCCCGTACATACTGCTGAGTAACATGCCTCACTACGGTAAAGGGAGGGGTGAGTAGCTCTCATCCCTCCACCTCTCATGCTGAACATGTGCTACATCCCTGTGACAATTGGATTTTCAAATATTTTTTGCTGTCATGGGACAAAGAATTATCAATAAAACTTCATCACAGACTCATTGCAGTCCGGGACTAAAGTAACATCCAGAGACCTTCACCAGAGGGGTCCGTCTTTAACTAGGGATCATTTGTAAGTCAGGTGTCCTTGGGGACTGCCTTCAAAATATCAGTCTATTATGAAGCTTATTGGCCAAAGTGAAACTTTTTTTTTTGTTTAAAAATGTTTAAAATGAAACCTGACTTGAACAAAGACGACTTTTCGATGACCTTTTCTCTTTATTTCTATATTAAGCAGTAAAAATAAAGTTAAATAATTTCTGTTTTAAGCCTATAAAAACGACCGGCTACTAATAAGAGCAGGGAAGTAGTTAGAGGAGCCAGCGTACTGCTCATCATTTCCAGAGGTGAATAGGAAAGAAACATTACAGACAATTAAGGATGTGAAAAGTCCCGTAACTCAGACATCCTTCTGTCTGCCGCAGACGTGGTTAAGACGTTATTCTTCCAATCAATACAACTGGCAAGAACCTCCTCGCATTTCAGTTCAGAGAAAACTTGCTCATCTGAAATGTCAGCGCGCACCACTTGCAGTTTTTAATTTGTTTAGATTTCGAAGCTCATTTGGAAGTTGTATACAGTGCTAATTGCAATCAGCGCACCGTTCCCATAGAGATGGCAACACAATTAAAATGGCAGGCGACGCAAGATGCGCTGTTCACAAATGAACCTGTTTGTTGGTGTTTCCAATTACCTGCTGATGCAGGCGGTCCTGCAATTCTGAGATGAGAAGCTTCAGTTTGAATTAAAGTTAACCAGTAAATTAACTTTAAGGAATATTTCAAATCCATCCAATGCAATCTCACGGATTACCCAACAAATTCTGTTACTTTTTACACCAAATCAGAACGCATTGTCAATGCCATATTTATCCTTAATCTCTTCTTAATTTGTCTTCATCCTTTACTTATTAAAACTTCCATTAACCTCCAAGTACACAGCGAAGGGTGATTTTCTCTCATTAATGTGTATGTTTTACTGTTAATAAAATGCTATTTCCATAATATGTTTACTAATAGGGTACTAACAACTTAATGATTATGTTTTCTTTTTTTCCCCCTCGAAATTATAGCGGCATTAGCTTTTAGCTAATCCAAAAAGAAATCAGCAAGAATTACTTTAAGACATATTTTAAATGTTCAATTTTATATATCAGGGAAATAAAGGCTTGCAGTTCAATGAAAGCTGTATGTTGCCTTCTGGAGTTTTCTTAGTTTTCTGGAGGACAAGGCATGTATAATTCCCGCTTACTGTGATGTCTGAATTCCACACCATTTTGGCTGTGACAGGGCAGGGACTTGGGCGGCAGTGGGTGTCACATGTCACACGTGTCTCCAGCAGAAATCCAGGGAAGAGTTTAGCTGAAATCCCCTCCAGGTTAGACCTGGTCTAAACTTGTCTGACCTGAAGAAGATTGGTTCTGGATATACTGAGGGGCTGGAACCTCTTGGTATTTCTGGCCTGCAAAGTGCAGGGAAGGGGGATGTTGAGGAGGGTGTTCAAAATGCCAGTCTTAATAAACGCCCCCCATTTTATTGGTACCTATTTCCAAAACAGTTTTTGAGGATGTTGGATTAACCAAGTTTCCAATGCAAATGTATAACATGGAGAAAAGGCACACTGTTGCAGATGTTACAATGTCAACAGTGCAGACCTCTAAGCCTGGGCCATCTCCAGGTTTCAGTAGTCCTCTGGGTGACAGAGCCTCAGTGGGCCCCTTTGCAGTGAACTCATAGGACAGCAAACAAAATTCAGGAATTAAAACAGTCTCCTGTTTCATAAAATATTCCCTAGTTTATCCTACCAAACAGCCCCCTCATGGTTATTTTATATAATCCTCCTTCACGCCCTAAGGATTCATTAGATACAGCCCCCTTCACCATGGATTGCTTATGTACAGCCTTATGTGGGACCCCCAGCAGCTATGGGCCCAGGCACTTGCCCAGGTATGCCTAGTGACGGCGCCAGCCCTGCATTGAGTCACTTTATCCTTGTACTGGTAAAGACAATCTTCAACACAGTGGGGCACATTTACTTACCCGGCCAAGGAGTTCATCCAAATTGTATTGTTCGGACTATCATACACTCTGGCGCGATTCACTAAGATTGTGCAGCCGATATCTTTGATGTGTTGCATCCCCGCTCAGGTCCGCCAGAGTTCACCTTCTTCTTCCCGGTGTATGTAAGTGTATTGTCTTGCGACATAAATTGAATGTTAAATCCCGTGCTCAGTCCGAATCAGTCGGATCGTCCGACGGACAGCCCGCCCTCACCCTGATTTCTGTGGCATAAAAGCCAGCCCCGCTGTGCCAAAATCTGATCACGTGCGACACAATCCCCTGCTAAATCCCTGTCACAGCAGAGCAAATCCTGAAAATGTCGGGAAGTCCGACGGAAATGTGATCCACGGACCCTTAGTAACTAAGCCCCAGTATTTTCAGGGTTTCATCATTGTCATGAAGTACACTTAGAAAGAGAGTTGAGACACATCAGAGATCAGAGATGATGAGATCCATGAGATGTATATTATACACAATGATACAGCTCTCCTACATCCCTGCTATTCTACTACATTCTAGATCTGATGTGCCTTCCTCCCCAGATAAAGAGCTTATCTGTCTGTAACTTGTAGTTCTCCTCATACTACTGCCGGCAGGAATTCAGTTTATGTATCAGTGTGTAAGCTCTGTCCTGGGCTGCAGGGGGCGGGGCTGGAGTGCAGAGAGAGAGAAAAACTCAGCTCCACAGCCGTCGCACAGAAATCCAAGATGGCTTCCCCGACCCTAAGTCAGAAGTTACAGAGTCGTGTCCAGGGGGAGCTGAAATTGTATAAACCAGGACTGATAGGGTCAGGTTGGAATTATACCTGTGAAATGCAGTTTTTTGTTAATAACAGTGAGTTAGAGAATGTGTTATTTTGTTATCCTGAATATATTTAACAAACTTGTCTTCGTGGGAATACCCCTTTAAGGTCACTGCAGACTGTTTTAACAAGTAGAGCACTTCTTTATTGTTTTCTATGTGTTGTTTATCCTTTGACAAAGAAAAAGCTTTATCTCTGCCTGACCTTGTGCTTCCCTAAAAAGAATATTATTACATGGACTGCAGTGTAGCGTGTTTTTTTCTGATAAGAATTTGATAATAAAGGTTTCGTTTTACATATTGCATTTGAATTTTAGCAACTTTTTAGTTTATATTCAGGTTTAACTATCCGAAACTTAAATGTTGTTCATATGGAAAGTTGTATATAGAGCTAAATATTCTAGAATGGATGCGATTTTATATCTGAGACCAGAATAAGTCAGGACATTGTCCCTGGCACTGTCACAGTTATTCTTTTCCTGACTGTAACTCTTCTGTATTTTCCAGTAAAACTATAAGAGCATGGGAGTTAGAGAAAATGGTAACACAATAAAAATAAATAAAAAAGCAGTAAATATTTCAGAAATAATGAAATGATTGGAAGCTATTACTTTCTTACTGGAAGCAGAACTCTTCATGACAATTATACACTTCCAATAATGTGAACATTTATTCTATAATCTGTGTCTTTATAATTTTACACATTACTCAATAAATTCGGGTTTCATGTCATCCTCATCTGGCGCAGAATACGCTACATTCAAGACAATGGTTTCTTATTTGCAAGTTGTATGTTCTCTCTTAGTATTTAGGGGTAGAGGTACAGATGCTGATACATTTGTTGAATAGTTACTATAAATAATGTATCCCATGCTTATTTCTGGTAATGATAGTTTGGTTTGAATCCTGGCTAGAAATATAAAAAATTTGTCATTTTTGTCATTTCACATTTTCTTTGGGGTTTTATTAGAAATTGTGATAGAATTCTGGGGCTCAGACCACTGGGACCCATAGGAATCATTAGACCTTAACCCCCTACCTTCCCCATACAAAACTTGACTTCTGGGATTGCTCCCACCTTGGTTATCTCCAACCACAGCTCCATTGTCTTCTATGAATCCCCCAGGATAACTTACAAGAAGGCAGATTCTTTAAAGGAAACCTACCATGAGGAATCTATCATCTGCATATTACATTGCAGAGGAAGGCAGGAGGAATCTACTGTCAGATCTACTTCTGATATTAGATTCCTCATGGTAGGTTTCCTTTAAGTCCCATTTTAGTTCCCTAGTTGCTGCTGTTACTAGTCAGATTACCAGCCATTATACACTCACCGGTCACTTTATTAGGTACACCTGTCCAACTGCTCGTTAAAACTTAATTTCTAATCAGCCAATCACATGGCGGCAACTCAGTGCATTTAGGCATGTAGACATGGTCAAGACAATCTCCTGCAGTTCAAACCGAACATCAGTATGGGGAAGAAAGGTGATTTGAGTGCCTTTGAATGTGGCATGGTTGTTGGTGCCAGAAGGGCTGGTCTGAGTATTTCAGAAACTGCTGCTCTACTGGGATTTTCACGCACAACCATCTCTAGGGTTTACAGAGAATGGCGGCAGAAACGGCAGTTCTGTGGGCGGAAATGCCTTGTTGATGCCAGAGGTCAGAGGAGAATGGGCAGACTGGTTCGAGCTGATAGAAAGGCAACCGTGACTCAAATCGCCACCCGTTACAACCAAGGTAGGCAAAAGAGCATCTCTGAACGCACAGGACTTCGAACTTTGAGGCAGATGGGCTACAGCAGCAGAAGACCACACCGGGTGCCACTCCTTTCAGCTAAGAACAGGAAACTGAGGCTACAATTTGCACAAGCTCATCGAAATTGGACAGTAGAAGATTGGAAAAACGTTGTCTGGTCTGATGAGTCTCGATTTCTGCTGCGACATTTGGATGGTAGGGTCAGAATTTGGCGTCAACAACATGAAAGAATGGATCCATCCTGCCTTGTATCAACGGTTCAGGCTGGTGGTGGTGGTGTCATGGTGTGGGGAATATTTTCTTGGCACTCTTTGGGCCCCTTGGTACCAATTGAGCATCGTTGCAACACCACAGCCTACCTGAGTATTGTTGCTGACCATGTCCATCCCTTTATGACCACAATGTACCCAACATCTGATGGCTACTTTCAGCAGGAATGTCAGCGCAATGTCATAAAGCTGGAATAATCTCAGACTGGTTTCTTGAACATGACAATGAGTTCACTGTACTCAAATGGCCTCCACAGTCACCAGATCTCAATCCAATAGAGCATCTTTGGGATGTGGTGGAACGGGAGATTCGCATCATGGATGTGCAGCCGACAAATCTGCGGCAACTGTGTGATGCCATCATGTCAATATGGACCAAAATCTCTGAGGAATGCTTCCAGCACCTTGTTGAATCTATGCCACGAAGAATTGAGGCAGTTCTGAAGGCAAAAGGGGGTCCAACCGTTACTAGCATGGTGTACCTAATAAAGTGGCTGGTGAGTGTATATCTGTAAGGATCGGGAGTCTGTGGACCCTCTGGACCACCGCGGGAGGTGGTACTAGCCGACCTGGGCCCGGAGTCTAAATGGAACCCCGGTGTTCACCAGAGCCCGCCACAAAGCGGGATGGACTTGCTGTGGCGGGATTCCACCAGGTCGTTCCACAGGTGCGACTAGGCCCGCGGTGGCTGCCAAGGTAGTAATACAGGAGACACCACTCACGTCAGAAATCGCAGGAGCTGGCACACAGGAACACAGGACCACAGGGACAGACTGGCACACAGGACCACAGGAACAGACTGGCACACAGGAACGCAGGACCACAGGAATGGACTGGCACACAGGAATCACAGGACACAGGAACGGACTGGCACACAGGAATCACAGGATCGCAGGAATCACAGGAACGCAGGAATCACAGGAACGCAGGAATCACAGGAGAGCTTTCTCTTCATGGGAAGACTTGTAGATCCAGCAAGGGCAATAGGAAGAGGCTGGAATTTAAATCAGGCCAGCGCCAATTATTGGCGCACTGGCCCTTTAAATCTTAGCGATCCGGCGCACGCGCGCCCTAGGAGACGAGACAGGGATCGCGGGAGCACCCGTGACAATATCTTTCTACTCCTATCTCTAGGAAGAGGAGAAAAGCAGTGACATCATTTATTGTCAGTAGTGATGTAATGATGGCTCAGGGTTATCTATATAGAGGTCATTGTATAGGGAGGAGGAGAAGATAAGCTGTGACATCATCTATTGTCAGTAGTGATGTAATGATGGGTCAGTGTTATCTATATAGAGTTGCCACGAAGAATTGAGGCAGTTCTGAAGGTAAAAGGGGGTCCAACCCGTTACTAGCATGGTGTACCTAATAAAGTGGCCGGTGAGTGTATATCTGTAAGAATTGGGAGTCTGTGGCCCTCTGGACCACCGCGGGAGGTGGTACCAGCCGACCTAGGCCCGGAGTCTAAGTGGAACCCCGGTGTTCACCAGAGCCCGCCGCAAAGCAGGATGAACTTGCTGCGGCGGGATTCCACCAGGTCGTTCCACAGGTGCGACTAGGCCCGCGGTGATGTTTTAGATGCTATCTAGCCTCATTCGGTCACTCTGTCATGGCCATGCTGTTGCCCATAATTTTGGCATAATGGTGCGATTAAGCAGCCTCAGAGGCATCCATGCATGCTGCCCCTGCTGTTTCCTGTCCATTTCCGTGGTGTTTCCATCCTTTTCTGAGGTTTCCAGGTGTTTGGCCAAGCTTCCCTGTGCAGAGCCTTGGTCCCCTTGAAAAATGCTCGAGTCTCCCATTGACTTCAATGGGGTTCGTTATTCGAGACGAGCACTCGAGCATCGGGAAAAGTTCGTCTCGAATAACGAGTACCCGAGCATTTTAGTGTTCGCTCATCTCTAGTTACATGTAATAATTCATTGCTGTAGGAAGATGAATCAGTCATATGTGAACATCCTTTTACCAATACAATCTATTACATAAGAATTAGTGTCTGTTCATGCAGCATATTTTGACACCTATTTTTGCTATGGAATATACATAAAAAAACCTGTCGCTCACTGTTTTTAAGCAGCAGGGGTCACTGAATTTCTGCAAAATAGAAATGTCATGTCCTACATTTGAAGCAGAATTCAGGTGGAGCCTATTTGAAATATTGGGCATATCAATCCGAATTTGTATCAGCAAATTCAGTAACAGATTTTGTCATGGTATTAGGCACAATGACACTCAATAAGTGCATGTCCATACATCGTCTTCTTATTGTGTAGAATGAGTGTTCATAAAAATACAGTGAGCTGCTTATATACCTGCTCATTTCCATCAGACCTCGCTGATGATATTTTCATAACTCAGCTCGTTTCTCACTTGTGCTTTCTGTTGCATTCTATTTCTTACTCTGGTTTTCTGATCTTGGCTTTTTTCTAAGACTATGCCTCTCAGACTTCGATTCTGTACTGTACCCGTTATCTCGTTGTGACTCGGATCCCTGAACCCTGCTTTCGGTGTTGTTTGTTTGTCCGTCTTCATGTTTGCACTGTGACTTAGGGAGGGAATGGCTCCTAGTTACTGCCCACTGCTTGGGTGGGCTGGTAAGTAGGTAGGTGCCAGTTTGGGGGACCAGCTTAGGGCTCATTGTCCTGTCTGTCATCCTGCACCCTCTTGCCACCCTTCTTCTAGTTTATCTGTATGCTCTTTCTGTTTACAGTTTATCTGTGCCCCTTGAAAAATGCTCGAGTCTCCCATTGACTTCAATGGGGCTCGTTATTCGAGACAAGCACTCGAGCATCGGGAAAAGTTTGTCTCGAATAATGAGTACCCGAGCATTTTAGTGCTTGCTCATCTCTAGTAATAATTTATTGCTGTAGGAAGATGAATCAGTCATATGTGAACATCCTTTTACCAATACAATCTATTACATAAGAATTTGTGTCTGTTCATGCAGCATATTTTGACACCTATTTTTGCAATGGAATATACATAAAAAAACCTTCCGCTCACTATTTTTAAGCAGAAGTGGTCACTGAATTTCTGCAAAATAGAAATGTCATGTCCTACATTTGAAGCAGAATTCAGGTGGAGCCTGTTTGAAATATTGGGCATATCAATTCTTCTAGTTTATCTGTATGCTCTTTCTGTTTACAGTTTATCTGTGACCATTCTTTGACTTTTGTACAATGCTGCCATCTTGGTTTTGACTCGGTTTTCATGATCTAGCTATTTGTTCAGCATGTCTATTTTGTTTGGTCATCTTTCTGTTCTTTGCACTCTCCCAAAGTAGGAACCGCCTTACATATGTCACCAGTAATTTAGAGGAAGGCTAGACAGTAGGCAGGGAGATTGTGGGAAGCGAAGGCCTTCGTTCCTTGATTTGGCATTTAATGAAAAAAAATAAAATTGTGTTTTTCTAGATATATTTTCCTATTTTAAAAATAATATAATGAAAGGAAACCTACCACTTAAAAGTGGTAGTTCTAACACACATATACATGGCACCAGCTCAGGGTGAATAAACCGCCGTATCACCGATGTATAAGTTATATTAACATTTATCTCGGCGCACCGCACTAGGTCACGGTGCACCATGCGTGCGCCCGTGCATGCGCTGTATTCTGAAATGCTGGAGAGCCGATGACGTCACCGAGCTGTCCGGCACACGCGCGCCTGCACAACTTAGCGCGGCCTGTTTCCCCTTGCGAAGTTGCACAGGCGCGCTTGTGCCGGAGAGCTCAGTGACATCACCGGCTAGCCAGCACTTCAGAATCTGGAGCACGCATGGGCACGCGCATGGTGCGCCATGCCCAAGTGCGGTGCGCCAAGATAAATGTTAATATAACTTATAGATTGGTGATACGGCGGTTTATTTTACTAATGAAAATGTGCTCCGGCACCAGCTCACCCGGAGCTGGTGAGATGTATATGTGTGTAAGAACTACCGCTTTTAAGTGGTAGGTTTCCTTTAAAGTGGGATCAGAAACGTATCATTCCTTAAGCATGCAAGTTTTTTGTGCCATGTTTTTTTGTTTTCTTTACTTTACTTAATGTGTAACAAACCCTTTGAAGCAATTTTTTTTTAAAATGCAGTACAGATCAAAAGTTTGGACACACCTGCTGTGGTAACCATGCTTGTTCAGTATACCTTCACCAACCCCACACCATCACACCTCCTCCTGCATGCTTCATGGTGGGAACCAGGCATGTAAAGTCCATTTGTTCACTTTTTACGCATTGGACAAAGACATGGTGGTTGGAACCAAAGATTTAAAATTTGGACTAATCAGACCATTTTCCTCTTAACAGTTGTTGTAGAGATGTGTCTACTGCTAGAACTCTGTGTGGCAGCGACCTGGTCTCTAATCTGAGAAATCACAGCTGAGGCTCTTGACTCAGATGAACTAATCCTCTGCAGCAGAGGTGACTCTTGGTCTTCCTTTCCTGGGGCGGTCCTCAAGTGACCCATTTCTTTGTTGCACTTGATGGTTTTTGCAATTGCACTTAGGGACACTCAAAGTTTTCCCAATTTTTTGGACTGACTGACCTTCATTTTTAAAGTAATGATGGCCACTTGTTTTTTGTTACTTAGCTGGTTTTTTTTAGTCATATAACAAATTCTAACAGTCTATTTAGTAGGACTGACTGTATCCACCTGACTTCTGCACAACACAACTGATGGTCCCAACCCCATTTATAAGGCAAGAAATCCCACTTATTAAGCCTGAAAGGGCACCTGTGATGGGAAAACCTTTTCTGGTGACTAACTCTTGAAGCTCATCAATAGAATGCCAAGAGTGTGTAAAGCAGTAATCAAAGCAAAAGGTGGCGACTTTGAAGAACCTAGAATATAAGACATATTTTCAGTTGTTTCACACTTTTTTGTTTAATATATTATTCCACATGTGTTAATTCATACTTTAGATGCCTGCAGTGTGAATCTACAATTTCTATAGTCATGAAAATATAGAAAACTCTTTGAATGAGTAGGTGTGTCCAAACTTTTGGTCTGTACTGTACATGAATAGAGCAGGTGATAATAGTAAACTTATTGGGGCACATTTACTTACCCGGTCCTGTCGCAATCCCCGATCCGGACGGTCCGACGAAGATGAAGTGCAGCGCGATTCACCAGCATCTAGCGACACAATTTGTGGTTAAATCCTGCACGTTGTCTGAATCCGTCAGATCGTCCGACGGCCGGCCCCACGATTGCGGGAAAGCCAGTGCCAATGCGCAAAAATGCAATCACGTGCAACAAAAACCCCTGTTAAATGCGGGGCAACACGGTCCGCGGACCCTTAGTAAATGAGCCCCATTTTGTATTATACATCAATATGTAAAACAACTTCTCAGTGCCCTTTTTCTGCTTCTTTTTCCTGTAGTGTGCAGTATCTGAAGTCAAACATAGCAGATAGTTAAGAAAACTTTATCAGACTATACATAAAACGGGATAAAAACCTTTGCCAAGGGCCAATTGTATTCTTCATAAAACAGGTGCATAACTTTTGGAAATGGGGGTTATGTATAATATGCTGGTGCTCTTGCGCAGGCATATGATAGCCCCATTGGATACAACAAAAGTTATAGGGGCCAACATTTATTTCTACGCCAGTCTTCTGGTGCAAAAATCCTGATTAATAAGCACAATGGGGGGGCATTAATCAATTTGTGTGCAGGTTGGCTATGGAAGCGTGCTATATTTTTCAGTGTAATATAAGTTTGTGGCGAAGGTATTAATGATATGGCACAGGAATCAAAAGGTTAAGAAATGTTTCCATATTCATGAAGGTGAACTAGAACTCCCCACACCAGTTTTTAGCTGCTCTAATTGTGCACCAAAAACTGCATAACAAAATGAGTAGGAAAAATAGAAGCGCCAGAAAAGTAAGCAATTCACAAGCGTACCACAATTTTGTGCCCAAAAACTGAACAAATCGTGAGTGTTGGAAAACCACAAAAATAGTAGTGCTGACACTCCATAAATAAGGCGCAAAGAGGCGCAACAAGGGGGGTAAAAACATTTTCCACCAGTTTTCCGTTAGAAAGAAAGTCATCTTGTAGGTTGATACGCGTGGGTAGCCTGCCACCCCTGCTTATGTTTACCCCCCTGTCTGTATGCCGGTTCGCTAACAGAGGCATATGGGATACATTATTTCTAGACCGGATATCCGTTCATGCATTGGTGATTTGGACCATGTGGTGATTATGTTGACTTGTTCTTACATCGTTCTGGAAGTATTTCAACATCTTTGCGGGTGCATTACTTTCTCTGGTTATCTGGTACGGGATGACAACTCCAATTATGTGTGCCCATACAGCAGGTTAACTTCACATTTTGGGTATGGGTGAATTTGGAAGAAATTGTGTCTCAAACTTTGTGGAGCATTTTGGTATTTTATCCACTGAGAATGTGCAATTGGTGATTTGGACCATGTGGTGATTATGTTGACTTGTTCTTACATTGTTCTGCAAGTATTTCAACATCTTTGCAGGTGCATTACTTTCTCTGGTTATCTGGTACGGGATGACAACTCCAATTATGTGTGCCCATACAGCAGGTTAACTCCACATTTTGGGTATGGGTGAATTTGGAAGAAATTGGGGCACATTTACTTACCCGGTCCAGTCGCGATCCAGCGGCGGGTTCTCCGACGCTGATTCGGGTTCTGCCTCGATTCACTAAGGTCAGTGCACCGATATTCACGATGTTTCGCTGCTGCGCCGAGGTCCGCCGAAGTTTACCTGCTTTTTTCTGGTGTATGTGAGTGCTTGAGCTTTTTAAATTCCGCGGTTTTTCCAAATCCTTCGGGTTGTCCGGTGGCCACGCCCCCCGATTTCTGTCGCGCGAAAGTCGGCGCGATTGCGCCAAAAATCGATCGCGTGCGCCACAATCCCGTGAAATGCAGCGCAAAGCGGAAATATTCGGGAAAAACCCGACGGATTCGCGGCTGCGGACCCTTAGTAAATGTGCCCCATTGTGTATCAAACTTTGTGGAGCATTTTGGTATTTTATCCACTGAGAATGTGCAGTGCACATTAGCCAAAAAGAAAAGATTCAAAATGAACCCAAAATGTTTGTTTTTAACCCCTGCTAAACACTGCCTAAACATGAAAGGGTGACAAAAACTAAAGTTGTTAACATACTTTGAGGGGTTTTGCTTTTTTTTGCTTTTTTTTTTTTTTTTGCAATTGGTGCAATTTTCTATAATGGGGTATAATTTCTGTGATTTTTTATCTAATTTATTTAGGGGCTCAAAGTGACTTAAAAGCTGAGCAGGGTCCTTTTCAAAAGGAACGCGTATGATTTTTTTAAGCTGACTTTTTATGAAAATGTTGAAAGTTCTTGTAGCCTTCACATAAAAAAAACAAGTCAAGATAACAAGACATGTTCCATGTTAGTTGTCAAGTAATTGGCGTTGTTGACTATGGGGCACATTTACTGACCGTATATACGCGTATTAAGACGACTTTTGAGACAGAAAAATCTTCTGTCTTTCTGGGGTCGTCTTATACGCGCGTATCGTCTTATTACAGCGGCATTGGAGAGGGGCTTCACGGGCTGAGACGCACCTTCATCATAGCCGGGTGAAGTCTTGCTGCATATTGACAGAAAAGGGAGAAATTTTGTAAAAACGAGTCTAGCTAGCACAAAAGACAATCAGGAGGGTCGGTGTGACTGCGAACGCGTGGTACGTTTGTTGGCAACAGCGATGGCTGCGCGGCAGCCTAAAAAGGACATCGTGGGGGGAAAATACTCACCCTCCGTTGCCCCGATGTCC
The DNA here is from genome assembly GCA_019512145.1 of Engystomops pustulosus. Taxonomy (NCBI): domain Eukaryota; kingdom Metazoa; phylum Chordata; class Amphibia; order Anura; family Leptodactylidae; genus Engystomops; species Engystomops pustulosus. The sequence continues at coordinate 234,982,463 of CM033642.1, read as the reverse complement.
GCGCTGTGCCTGTTTACTTCAGTCTTCGCGCCGGTCTTTTCTTTCTTCTGCTGGCGCCGCCATGTCTTTCCGGGTCGGCGCCTAGTATGAGCAATCAGCAGCGGCTGCGACACGGGGGGGGGGGAGGCAGCGCCGCAATGGGCCACCGGAGGGTGAGTAATAGTTATTTTTTTTTTTTTTTAAGGCATGGGCGTGCTGGTATAGCTACTGGGGGCTGTGCTGATATACTACTGGGGTGGTGGGCGAGCAGTGCTGTATACTACTGGGGTGCTGTGCTGTTATTACTATGGGGGCTTTGCTTGCAACATACTACTGGGGCTGTGCTGTATACTCTGGAGGCTGTGCGTATACTACTGGTGTGGCTGTGCTGTATAAACGGGGGCTGTGCTGTAACTACTGGGGGCTGATGCTGTTAAGCGTAATGTGTTGTTGTATGCCTTATGTTTGAGAGCGACAGTTTCCTGACTATATATCCTGCGTAATAAGAATTTAATTAAAAAAAAAGGACCATGTTAAATTGGCAAATCTGTTTTTTTTTAAATTTTTTACCGGTTGTTTTGAATGCAGTGGAAAAGGCGGGTAGTTCTAAAGACGGCGAAATAATCTTAAACTCTTATATTTAACAACAGGAAAAGGAGGCGGGTGTTTATACACCAGGACGTTCTTATAAGCCGGAATATGACGGTACCCGTCCGTTGACGATCCAACAAACGATCGTGTGCGCCAAAAAAATGGGGCGGCATAATTCAGCCGCCAAAAACTTAAAACATGCGGGAAACCAGTACGGAATACGACCGGCGGACCTTTGTAAAGTTTTAATTTTTTCCTAATTTCTTCAAATATCTGTTTTTTTCATAAATTTAAATGCAAAACGATATCACAATAATTTTCAAACTAGGGCATGAGTACATTTGAAAACACAACCCGCTCCTGAACTCCGCTCACGTCTCCCCTCGGTATGCCATTTCACATTTTCCATCCACCTTCTACCCTACTCTCCCATGATCGCTCTCTTACATCCTACTTCGTTCGTAGCATTAACCTCGTCTCTACCTCATCCGGATTTACCTTCCCCCCCTTCCAGCCTTAGTCTGCGGCTCTTGTAATTTCGTCTTTGACAGCTCCGTTTGCGTCTCCTAACCTTTCCCCCCTCTCCTTCTTGTATCCTACCCCAACGCCCTCCTTTGCCTTTAACCCCGGCTCGTCATCACCCCCCCTAGTACTGAGAGTACATTCCCCCCCCCCCGCAGTTTCTCTTCCCACCCTCCTTCGATTCTCCACCAGGATCTCCCCATAATTTTTATACTTTCCCTGATTGGGTCTAAATAAGTTTAAAGCATTTCAAACTTTATAATCAATTATAGTGAAGTCAGATTGAAAAAATCCCACCGTGTTAGGAAGGTTAGGGGTTATATACAATCCTCTCTGAAAACTGTTCTGCCAACATGCTATGGAGTCTGTAGCTGAATTACCTATCCTACATTAGAATGCTAATAAGCTCCTTTTCCTCATGATCTATTTTACAAATTTGTAGACATGTGATAAAAAATATGACCTAACTCAGACCACATCATTTGAAGGTGTTAAGAACCTATTGTAGATGGAAATCGGGAGGAATAAAGCCAATTAAATATTTCACTTTCCCATGTAAAATTATGATGATGAAAAAGTATGATATGTTGACAGCACGTTTTTCTCAGTTTTTTATTTTTTAATCAAATTTATGACAATATAGGATCAAATAAGCAAATACTAATCTCCACTGTCCTAGAGAGGAGAAGCAGCAATGTTATCATAAAGATGAAGTAAAGTGAACTGGACTTTAAATGATAAGTCTTAAAGGAAATCTACCAGTCTGCTAAAGGAATCTGCACAGACACATTTACGATGAAAAAAATGCGGGTTTCTCAGGAGGTCTACTGAGATGGCCCTAAAAATCACGTAAATGTCAATAAAGGAAAGTACAACTCCTTGGGAAGTAGTGTCAAGGATAATACTACCCCAGAGTCAGTGAGGGGATAGTTAATGGGCACAGTGGGCACAGTGGGTCAACATGGCTATATGTGTGAGATTGTGATGTATATATGTGTGATATATGTATTGGTATAGGCTGTACATCTGTATATATGGCACTGCATGTATATATAATATATAGATAGTATATATATATATTATAATATATATATGCTCTATATCAGTGGTGGCGAACCTATGGCACTGGTGCCAGAGGATGGCACTTGGAGGCTCTCTGTGGGCACACGGGCTGTCTCCCAGGCACAGAGTTTGGCCAGACATGGCATTTCCTGCAGTCTCAGGCAGTCCAAGTAGTGCCCTGCTATTTTAAATTGACCCATCCTGTGCTGATTGGTCCGTCCAAGAGTGAAAAGGTGTGTGTACAGGGTCGGATTGGAGCTCCAAAATTCTGTGGTAGCAATAAGTTTGTTACTGTCATTGCGTGTTGGACTTGGGAAAAGCATGTTTTTTGGGTCTCATTTTGGGCACAGATCTCTAAAAGGTTCTCCATATGCCTCTATATGTATGCCTATGTGTGTTGAATGTATAAATGTGTTTGTATGAGTGAAGAACTTTAGTTATGTATATATGTATATAATGTGTGTTGTATGTAAGAGTGCATAATATGTAGATTTTAAAGTGGGAAGGGGGGCCGCCATTCAGAAGTTTGCTGACAGATTTATTAACCTCCCCATCATATTCAAAGATATTTATTTTAAACTAAAAGTGATGAATGGAAACATTTGCCTCTATTGTAATTATGGTCTTTTAGATAATATAGTATGGTCCTCCAAGAGTGTGGGTGATGAGATGCTCTTGCTCGATGCTGTGTGTGATGATAGGTGAGGAATCATTAGTTGATAATAGGAAGTGTAGATAGAAGTGGTAAGGTAAAGACGGTTCTCTCTACACTTTTACTTACATTGAAATCAGGGATGGGTGCAGAGGAGGGCACTTATTTAAAATTTTACTAAGGAACGTCTAAAGCAAATAAGGAGCAACAAAATACACGGAGATGGTCGCCCATTAATAATGTAAACTAACAGATAATATCTACCTTTACCTATCTTTAGTTCATCAGAATGTTAAGACACCACTGTGCACCTGCAGACACAGATGCACTAAATCAATACCCTCTTGATGAGATTATTGTATGTTCATATTTTTAGTTTTTTTAAATGAATTTATTAGCTTCTTGACTTCTTTTCTGAATATCCGTCTTATAAATACAACTAGTTGCCCTTTAAAAATAGGGGAACATTTTTGATTTTAAAAAAATTGCAAAAAAGTAACCGTGCATATTTGGAGGAGTAAAATTGTATCTATATTGCAATATATTTCTTTAAATATTCATCTCTGTGGCAAAGTGTGACTGCAGCAGGCAAGTAAATCTAACAGTTCCAGAATAACGTCCCTCCCTTATGGGAAAAAACTGAAGCCTTAGTTACCAAGTCACATTGTAAACTTATATTCTTCTATCTCTACATATGTGGGCAGCCGGGCTGGAAATGATGAATTCCAAGCTCGCGTAAACATTTGGGGCTCAATATGATTAATTAATGATAGATACTTCAATGAAAATGAATGTGCTGGTAGAAAACTGCTGTAGAGCTACTGTAATTCAGTTTGTTGCAGGGTTTCCATTTGCTTCTCAATTTCTGTCCAGTTTTAGCATTTATAAAATGGATTTTTTCAATAATTTTCTATTTTTTCCAAATGATCAAAATGATAGAGATTAGTCATAGCCAAATTGTATTTTATGGCTATTCACACGGCAATGGAGAATGATCATTTCTAGTTTTTTTTTTATAAGCACCGAACGGAGGCTACAATAAATGTTATAGTTTTTAATGGAAAGGTGCCATTCCTTTAACCCCTTAACAACTTGTCCATTTTCACCTAATGACGTGGCCCCTTTTCTCAACATTTTATGTGCTTATAACTTTAGAATAGCAGCTGATTTTTAGATTTGGATTGACACATTGGCACAGAGTTACGAAAGCTTCATGCACCAATTCTGTCGGACTTTGCACGTTCTTTTATGTGCAAATTGGTTGCACAGGTATTTAATTTTTGTGGTGCACGCTGCAAATACCCAATGCAACACAAAATTCTGCACTGAAGGGGGCGTTCCGGTGCTCGGTGGACCAGATTAACCTTCAGAATTGTGTCTTGCACATCCCATGTTTAAAAGGCAAAAAAAACGCGGTGCACTCTATCAAAGAAGTGCCGAGGGCCAGATTCATGAAGAACGTGCCCCACAAATCATGAATCTGATGCCCTCTTCACCATACAATGCCAACTGCACTGTTTTAGTAAATGGAAAATATACTTCAAGTCACTCAAAAAATTGAAAAAAACAATGTTTTGTTTTTATTCATGGAAAAAATGAAATTTGCTTTGTGAAAAAGTGTTTTTACATTTTCATGAAAATCCCTAAATTTGACATTTTGAGGAAGGGAACCGTCAGTTTTCAAGTGAATTTGAGAGGACATAAATAGCAAAACCCCCAAATTAGCCCATAATAGAATTACACCCCTCAAAATATGTAAAAGCACCTTTAAGACATTTATGTAACCTGTAGGTGTTTCACAGAGTTAAAAGGGAGGTGCGAAAAAAAATTTAATATTTCTTCGGAAAATACATAATTTGGCCCTAAATGACAATTCATAATGAATTAAATGTGTGAAAAGATATCTGATATACTTATTTTATATGTGGTCGTAGGTTCTGTATGAGAACACGGTGGGTATTGAAGTGGAATATTTCAGCGTCATAACTCTTTATTTTTCTATTGACAGAGCTGGTTGAGAGCTTATTTTTTAGTAATCTAATTTGGGGGCAAATAATGTTTTTGATAACTTTTAGAAACATTTTTCGAGAGAAGGGATTTTATGAAAAATCATCTTTTATGCAAATGTTTAGGGTATTTTTGCAGCGTTCACCATACAGGTCCAGTAATGCTCCAGATTTATTTTACAGGTGCTGCAATACCAAATATGTGGAGTTTTTTGTATTCTTGTTTTTTTTTTCACAATTTTCAGACTTGGCATGAGCAAGTATGCATCTGCTCACTGTTGCATGCCACTGCACTGCAATACTTTACTGCATGCTCTGGTAGTTATAGTCCTGAGAGAAGGAGCATCTGACATGCCAGGGCATTGAAAGCCTGGGGTACACATTGGATCTCTGGGTGCCAAGGGAAGGATTGGATCTCCCCGTAGTGGCCGATCCAGGGGGAGCAGGTAGTATTCCACAATAATGCCGTGATCTTACATTACCACAGTGTGTGGAGGGGTTAACACCCACAATCAAGATAGAATCTCTAGTGTTGGTGTTAAAGGAGAGTGGTGCTGTACTAAACAACTGACACAGAATACTTCTGGCACGATTCCACTCGAGAACTGATGCAAGAGTGCAGTGGCAGTCATATATTAAGTCTAGCCGTATACTGCGCTGTCCATTTGTGGAAAATCTAAACTTTTTTGCCAGAAATAAACTGGATGAATATTGCTCTATTTGTTTCTACTGTATTTACTTACAAAACAGTAATGCACACAGAAAAAAATGCACCGAAATTTGAAATCTAATCGAATAAAGGATATTTGCTCACTTTCCTACTACATATTCCCCTTTCCTTTGGTCCATTTAGTCTAAAGGAATAATAAAAAACTTGGGTCTCTCTCCAGTTTTTAATGGAACAATTCATTATTTTTTTCGGATTCAGTGTGCTGGTCTATGTGCAGCCGTAGCTAGCATTAAAAACACTAGCGACTTGCAGTGGCCTTTAAACAGTTAACACCCACAACGGTGCCAGCACAGATCAAAAGTGTTACTGGTTGGGTGTCCATGTTTGGGTACCAAAACTGAAGAGGTTTTTGAATTGGGGTTCTGGAAACCTCAGCCGAACCGTAAATCTAAGGGTTTTGTTAATCACCAGCATAAAACAACAATGTAATTGAGGAGTAGACCTCAAAGGGGAAAAAACTTTGGGAGCAAAATGATCAGGATGGTAAAAGTGTTAATCCAACTATGATCCTCTTATCAATCCCAGATGGATTAAATAAGAATTAACCTATATGTATATGACTAGACTGTGTGCTTTCCTCTTTATATACGGATAGTAATACTAAATATAAGTTCCATTATAGTAATGATTCCCTATAGGACATTTCTTACTACTCCCTTGTAGTTTCATTTGATTAATTTCGTTTTTGCTTACACTTCCTACTATTCAAGAGTAAGTCCCCAATTTAAAAGGACTATTACCAACCAGCATGAAAGGACTGTATGCAAATGAGCCTGTGGGGTCACCTTGGAGCCTGGAGCCCTCAGATCATTTGCATACAAGTCCTTCATCTTGTGGTAGATGCCCTTTAAGGAAATGAGAATTAGAGGACAACCTCTAGTTACAGACAGACCTCTCTGCTCCCTTGACCTTGGTGAAGCTCTCTAGTGATTTATGCAATGAAGCTTTATTGGTCATCCCTGTTCACATGACAGCACAAAATTTTGAAACATTAATTTTCACAGGGCCCAAAAATTTTTTTCTGAAGTTACAATCATAAAATATATCAACTTCCGAATAACATACAAAATTCACTTAAAAAACGAAACCTAAACTTTTGGGGGATATTTATCAGCAGTATCTGAGAGCAGAAAACTGTTGTAGTTTTCCAACGCAGTCAATCAGAGCTCAGCTTTCATTATTCACTTTTTTTTTTAATGAACGTTGAGCTCTGATTGGTTTCCCTAGGAAACAGAACAATATTTACCTCGGCATTTCTGATAAATCTCCACAAAGATTTATCTTGTATGTTACCCGACAAACATATCCAATATTCAGATGCTACTACAGGATGAGTAGGTAAATATCACAAAAAAGGAATTAGCATGCATTTGATAAGAATAGGGAGTATACTGAATGAAATATTTAAGTAGTGCTCAGGCGGAAAGGGAAATGTGTTATGGAATGAAAAACTAGATGCTGGGCTGTTATATTGCATTTATACACAGAGGACTGCTTGTACATACCAATCATATGATGAACTGCCAGCAAATAGCAATGATTGTTCGGTAGGAAAAGCTAATTTCCTATAGTCTCACAGCTAAACAATTCTTATTGGGACATTAATACAGATCTATGGCCAAGTGGGCAGAACAGCAAATACCAGAACAAGACTTCTAATGTGCCAATTTTAGGCAAGCAGAATAGATGTGTTTGGTGGAATTGTGACCAAAGAACAGTCCATGTCCTGTCTATCATCACCTTACATCTTATGGCATTGCGCAGGATTTAACTAAGATTATTACATCTTAAACTGCTATTTATATTCCCAGGAAAACTCCTTTTATGGCCCTCGATGGGCGTGTTACCCATGTAATATTTACATGCTTTACAGCAGCAATAGAACGATACACAGCTTTCATTTATTTCACATAGAAAGTTTAGGGGATGAAGTTTACTGGAAGCCATTTGGTTGTGTTCTTAGGCTGGGGAGAAATATACGTTTTTCTTTACACATCTAAAAACAACTTATTTGGATGACTATTTATTCATTTTTTATCCATGTTTCCTTCTGCTTCCCACTAGTCCTTCACCGAAAATATGATTTAAAGTTTTTTAAAATTTCCTAGTTTGGGAATGTTTTACTTAAAGGGAACCTGTCATCAGCAATTGACCTAACAAAAAGCCACATGAATATTGTCAAGGAGCGTAACACCTTCTAGTTTTTGTTCTTTCCTTGCCCTGTATGATGGCCATAACCTGAAATCATCTTGAAGGGAGATGTAAATTGGTTGAGTATGAACATGTGACCAGGGGGAGGGGGCCTTACCTACTCAAGTTCCCCACTTTCCTCCAGCTTCAGCTTATTGCCCTAATTGAGCTAGGGTATGTATGATCAAAACAGGAGGGGTAGCTTCAAAGGATCTCTGCAGCCGAATCATCTCCATGCACCCCCCCCCCTCATTTTCAAACAGGAGAAAAGAGCCTACAGACTTAACCAATAGATTGAATAGGGACAGTATTGTTCATCTCACCCCAAAGGCAGCTACATTTTTGGATTAGCTATTTTCAGGAGTTCTCCAGTGGTCCAATTCCTGGGGCTCTAGCAAACTTGGGTCCAAAGATATCAATATCTCTGGATAGGACCAGCATAATAATAATAATTCTTAATTTAGCGCACACGGATTACGACAGCGCTGCACAAGCATGTCAAAATTGGTCCCTGTCCCCATGGGGCTCACAATCTAAAACAGCCCTAACAGTATGTTTTGGAGTGTGGGAGGAAACCGGAGGACCCGGAGGAAACCCACTCAGATGTTGAGCTGAGTGGGATTCGAACCCAGGACTCCAGTGTTGCAAGGCAGAAGTGCTACTCACTGAGCCACCTTGCCGCCCATGGGTCAGGTTTGGTATGAATGCGATCCAGGGATTCACCCGGATCCAATGATACCAGAAACCATGGACCCTTTCGATTTTTCCTGATAAGTTATGGCTTTCTCCAGAGTTTTGATATAATACAAGGTAGGGAGGGACCCATGACCCCTCCTGTTGGGTGGGCCAGAGATGTGTCTGCACCTGTGATAATCAGGCACATTGTCAGTTTGTTTTGTAACCATTTTACATCACAAGAACAGAGAAGGATCTTAGTGTGAAAACTATCTGGTTCCATTAGGCCCACACTAAGGTAACTAACTTTACTGAGCGCTGATTCGTGTAGTGCTACCTTGTATTTTGCACTCTGTGTAACTGTATATCTTCTATGTATTTATTGTTTGTCTAGTGTGCCCTAAGGCAAATTAAACATAAAATTTAACCTGTGTGTTCTTTTAATCGATTCATGAATCTAAATCCAGGTTTCTCGCTTATATACATGCTACTGGGTTGGTTCCTCACCCTATGTAATCCCGTTATGGACCGGGCATCAATTAAAGGAGAACATGGTGGCAGCGCTATGGGGTTCATGGTGTGATTTATTGTTGTGCCATATCCGGAAGTTGTTGTGGACAACTTTAAATCACTTCCTGCCGCCTTCAGAACCTGTGTTTTCTGAGAGTGTCTAAAAAGGATAAATAAGTGACTTCATACCCTTTAGCGGTCGAAAACACACAGTTTCCTCACTGCTTGTATAAAGAAGAAGGATGTAACACTGAAGTCAAGGGGGGAGCTCTGAATGCCTCCGTCTCTGTGATGATCATTAGTTGGATACGCCTCAGGAGTCTAAATATTGATGTCTCTGGATGTAGGACATCAGTACAATGAAGAGGCTTCTGAGGAAGAGTGAGCTGATTTCAGTGTTAAAATATCCGCCCCTTGACTTTGTACAAACAATTACATCTCACTTTAAATTCGATATTTTCTAGATTATGCCACCACACGGGGATATAGTAGAAACAGTGATCTGGAAGTTGTTCAACTGCTTGACAACATACTAGTAGTGGTTAATTAGGTAAATTTCTGTGACAGGTTCCTTTCAATTTAATAAACTTAAAACGAAAGAAGAAAACATTTACACTGCTGTGCCAATAAATGATGGTGGTGGAGCGGACAGATAATAGGAAATTTTGAATAGACACAAGTCTGAGACAGGGAAAGTGGGGTCACCACTGGGCACACACAGAACTGAGGGACAAAGGAGTATAGACAGAAAAGCAGAGTTGGACAAAAAAGGTGGTCAAAATCAAGATGATGGCTGGGCAAAGGGTACAGAATCGTTATAGCAAAGATTGGTGGTTAAGCTAAGCTAGAGAGGTCAAACACAACAGAATAGAAAACAAAACAGCAATAGCACAGACTAGAAGAAGACAGAGACTGGAACCAGCAAGGTATTTTGGGAGTAGGCAGGATATATAAGGTAGTTCCTGAGACATGCCTCTAGCAGCAGCTGGTTCGTCAGGGCCGTAACCCTTGCTGTGGACAGGACTGAACTGACAAAACGTTCAAACACGAAAACCAAAGCAACAGTCCACACCAGATAAACAGTAACAAAATTAAACACCACCTATTTTGCCAACTGGCAGGTGAGGTAGAGGAACTTTTAGGCACGGACATTACATTAGCTTTATGTTTGTTAAAAACTCCAATTTCAGGCATATTTTGTAAGGTAAAACTGTCGACAAAATGTTTATCTTAATACAATTGCATTTAGAAATTTTGGATTGTCATGGAAACAAAGATTTTCCAAGACCTATGCTTGTAAAAACCCTCTACAGTTGATCATTGCAGCATATGTTAAAATTGTGGGGAAAAAAAAAATTAGAGAGGGGGATGGAATTTACTTGGAAAAAACTATTGAAATTGTAAGCATAATTTGCACCAAAAACTAACATGCCCTTGTGCAATTCTTGAGGAGAATTATAAATTAATAAATCAGCCCCAGTGAATGCAAAATCGGCTAACTTATTAGAAAAACTAGAAAAAGATAGAAAAATAAAGTGGTCCTAATTTGTAATGGAAAAAAATAAAGAAAAAAGGGTGTGTGTGGGGAGGTTCATGGACATTATCGTTAATATTTTGTAATATCAACCTATTATTTATTAAAAAATTTTCTTCTATTAGACAAATCCAGCACAGCCAAGCCTAGTAAGGTAACAAGATAAAACATTGCAGTCATACAGTATGAAGATGTTACTAGAAATTCAGCTGTTGCCCTGTAGATGCTAAGTATACAACCCCCACACAGAGTGTCTCTTAAATAATACATAATTCTCCCGAAACTATTCTTCAAGCAAGGTAAATAAATAACCTGAAAAATACAGCAGGTCAACCATCTGCACTAATTAGGCTCTGTCAGGTTTTTAGTTTTAATTGTCATAGTATTTCATCTGCTGGCAAAGGCGAAGAGGAAGTATTGAAAACAAGCGGCAGGTAGAGTCATCAATATAACGACACATTACAGCACAGTCACAGACCGGGGCCACAGAGCGAAAGAGGAAAAATATCTATCGCGTAGGGGGAGGGGATTGTCGTACATGATACTGGAAAGTGAAGAATTGTTCAGGAACAAAACGGATTGCAGGTAGAGTTTCATATTGTGATATGTTCTCTCATGCTGGTTTGTGGCACTTTCCATTTCATTTAAATTGGTCAATCTGCAATGATTTTTAAAGTCACATTCGCCCCTACTACCTCCCCCTCTTTTTTCTTATCTTTCATCTTCAAACTTTGTGGAGCATTTTGGTATTTTATCCACTGAGAATGTGCACATTTAGCCAAAAAGAAAAGATTTCAAAATTGAACCCAATTTTGTTTTAACCCCTGCTAAACAATGAAAGGGTTGACAAACTTAAAGTTGTTTAACATACTTTGAGGGGTGCAATTTCTATAATGGGGTAATTTCTGTGATTTTACTATTATTTAGGTGCTCAAAGTGACTTAAAAGCTGAGCAGGTCCTTCAAAAGCATGATTTAGCGATTTTTATGAAAATGTGAAAGTTCTTAGCTTCACATAAAAAAAACAAGTCAATATTAACAAGACATTTGTTCCATGTTAGTTGTCAAGTAATTTGGCTGTTTGACTATGGGGCACATTTACTTACCCGTCCCGTTGACGATCTAATCCAATCCGATCGTGTGCGCCAAAAACCTGGGGCAATTCAGCGCAATGGTAATGTTGTTGTTGTATGCCTTATGTTTTGAGCGACAGTTTTCCTGCTATATACCTGCATGTCATAAGAATTTAAATTAAAAAAAGGACCATGTTAAATTCAAATCTGTTTTTTTTTAAATTTTTACCGGTGTTTTGTATGCGTTGGAAAAGGGGTAGTCTAATACGGCGAATATATCTTAAACTCTATATTTTAAACAGGAAAGTAGGGGGTCGTCTTATACACCAGGTCGTCTTATACGCCGGAATATACGGTACCCGTCCCGTTGACGATCCAATCCAATCCGATCGTGTGCGCCAAAAACCTGGGGCAATTCAGCGCAAAACTAAAACATTCGGGAAACCAGACGGAAATACGACCGGCGGACCCTTTGTAAATTTTTAATTTTTTCCTAATTTTCTTCAAATATCTGTTTTTTTCATAAATAAATGCAAAACATATCACCAATAATTTTCAACTAACATGAAGTACAATTTGAAAATCACCTAAATAAGTTAAAGCATTTCAAACTTTATAATCACTTATAGTGACATGTCAGATTGAAAAAATCCCCAGTGTTAGGAAGGTTAAGGGGTTAATATACCAACCTCTCTGAAAACTGTTCTGCCAACATGCTATGGAGTCTGTAGCTGAATTACCTATCTCATTAGAATGCTAATAAGCTCCTTTTTCCTCATGATCTATTTTAGAAATTTGTAGACATGTATAAAAATATGACCTTAACTCAGACCCACATCAATTTGAAGTTGTTAAGATACCTACTGTAGATGGAAATCGGGAGGAATAAAGCCAATTAAATATTTCACTTTCCCATGTAAAATTATGATGTATAAAAATGTATGATTTGACAGCACCGTTTTTCTCAGTTTTTATTTTTTTAATCAAATTTTATGACAATATAGGATCAAATAAGAAAAAGACTTAATCTCCACTGTCCTAGAGAGGAGAAGCAGCAATGTTATCATAAAGATGAAGTAAAGTTAACCTGGACTTTAAATGATAATCTTGAAGTGGCAGGTTTCAGAAGAAAACACCAAGCACCAGCTCAGGCTGAGCTGGTGCCGGTGCTTATTTTTGTTAGTGTTTTAAACCGTGGTATCGCAGTTTAAAACACTTTTTAAACTGTATAGCCGGCGCAGGGAGGTACGCTGTGCTGATTGGTCCTGTCCAAAGAGTGAAAAGGTGTGTACAGGGTCGGATTGGAGCTCCAAAATTCTGATAGCAATAAGTTTGTTACTGCCTAAATTGCCGTGTTGGCACTTTGGGAAAAGCTATGTTTTTTGGGTCTCATTTTGGGCACTCGATCTCTAAAAGGTTCTCCATCACTGCTCTATATGTATGCCTATGTGTGTTTGAATGTATAAATGTGTTTGTATGAGTGAAGAACTTTATGTTTATGTATATATGTATATAAATGTGTGTGTATGTAAGAGTGCAATATGTAGATTTTAAAGTGGGAAGGGGGGCCCCATTCAGAAGTTTGCTGACAGATTTATTAACCTCCCCCATTCATATTCAAAGCATATTATTTTAAACTAATAGATGATGAATGGAAACATTTGCCTCTATTGTAATTATGGTCTTTTAGATAATATAGTATGGTCCTCCAAGTATGTGGTGATGAGATGCTCTCTAGCTGCCTGTGTGATGATAGGCTGAGGAATCATTAGGTTGATAATAGGAAGTGTAGATAGAAGTGTAAGTGTAATAGACGTGTCTCTCTACACTTTTACTTACATTGAAATCAGGGATGGGATGCAGAGGAGGGGCACTTATTTAACATGTTTTACTTAAGGAACTGTCTTAAAGCAAATAAGGAGCAACAAAATACACAGGAGATGGTCGCCCATTAATAATGTAAATAACCAGATAAATATCTACCTCTACCTATCTTTAGTTAATCAGAATGTTACTAGACACCACTGTGCACCTGCAGACACAGATGCACTAAATCCAATACCCTCTATGATGATTATTTACTGTTCATATTTTTTTTAGTTTTTTTTAAATGAATTTATTAGCTTCTTGCTATTCTTTTCTGTAATATCCGTATAAATACAACATAGTTGCCCTTTAAAATAAGGGGAACATTCTTTATTTTAAAAATTGCAAAAAAGTAACCGTGCATATTTGGATGAGTAATAATTGTATCTATATTGCAATATATTCTTTAAATTATTCATCTCTGTGGCAAAGTGTGACTGCAGCAGGCAAGTAAATCTAACAGTTCCAGAATAACGTCCCTCCCTTATGGGAAAAACTGAAGCCTTAGTTACCAAGTCACATTGTAAATCTTATTCTTTCTATTCTACAATATGTGGGGCAGCCGGGCTGGAAATGATGAATTCAAGCCTGCGAAACATTTTGGCTCAATATGATTAATTAATGATAGATACTTCAATGAAAATGAATGTGCTGGTAGAAAACCTGCTGTAGAGCTACTGTAATTCAGTTTGTTGCAGGGTTTTCCATTTGCTTCTCAATTTCTGTCCAGTTTTAGCATTTATAAAATGGATTTTTTTCAATAATTTTCTATTTTTTCCAAATGATCAAAACTGATAGAATTAGTCATTAGCCAAATTTGTATTTTTATGGCTTATTCACACGGCAATGGAGAACGACCATTTCTAGTTTTTTTTTTTATAATGCACCGAACAATAAATGTTATAGTTTTTAATGAAAGATGCCCATTCCTTTAACCCCTTAACAACTTGTCCATTTTTCACCTTAATGACGTGGCCCCTTTTCTCAAACATTTTATGTGCTTATAACTTTAGAATAGCAAGCTGATTTTTAGATTTTTTGGATTGACACATTGGCACAGAGTTACGAAAGCTTCATGCACCAATTTTCTGTCGGACTTTGCACGTTCTTTCATGTGCAAATTGGTTGCACAGGTATTTAATTTTTTGTGGTGCACGCTGCAATATACCCAATGCAACACAAAATTCTGCACTGAAGGGGGCGTTCCGGTGCTCAGGTGGACCAGATTTAACCTTCAGAATTGTGTCTTGCACATCCCATGTTAAAAGTGCAAAAAAAAAGCGGTGCACTCTATCAAAGAAGTGCCGAGGGCACCAGATTCATGAAGAACGTGCCCCACAAATCATGAATCTGATGCCCTCTTCACCATACACATGCAAACTGCACTGTTTTTAGTAAACATGGAAAAAATACCTTAAGTCACTCAAAAAATTTAAAAAAACAATGTTTTGTTTTTATTCATGGAAAAAATGAAAATTTGCCTATGCTTTTGTGAAAAATGTGTTTTTCACATTTTCATAAAAATCTCTAAATTTGACATTTTGAGGGAACCGCTCAGTTTTCAAGTGAATTTGAGAGGACTAAATAGCAAAACCCCCCAAATTAGCCCATAATAGAATCTACACCCCTCAACATATGTAAAAGCACCTTTAAGACATTTATGTAACCTGTAGGTGTTTCACAGATGTTAAAAGGGAGGTGCGAATAAAAAATTTAATATTTCTTCGGAAAATACATTAATTTTGGCCCATAAATGACACATTCATAATGAATTAAATGTTGAAAAGTATGATATCTTATTTCTATATGTGGTCGTAGGCTTCTGTATGAGAACACGGTTGGGTATTGAAGTGAATATTTTCAGCGTCATAACTTCTTTATTTTTTCTATTGACAGAGCTGGTTGAGAGCTTATTTTTTAGTAATCTAATTTGGGGGCAAATAATGTTTTTGATAACTTTTTAGAACATTTTCGAGAAGGGATTTTATGAAAAATCATCTTTTTATGCAAATGTTTAGGGTATTTTTTGCAGCGTTCACCATACAGGTCCAGTAATGCTCCAGATTTATTTTACAGGTGCTGCAATACCAAATATGTGGAGTTTTTTGTATTCTTGTTTTTTTTTTTCCACATTTTTCAGACTTGGGCATGAGCAAGTATGCATCTGCTCACTTGTGCATGCCACTGCACTGCAATACTTTTACTGCATGCTCTGGTAGTTATAGTCCTGAGAGAAGGAGCATCTGACATGCCAGGGCATTGGAAAGCCCTGGGGTACACATTGGATCTCTGGGTTGCCAAGGGAAGGATTGGATCTCCCCTGTAAGTGGCCGATCCAGGGGGAGCAGGTATATTCCACAATAATGCCGTGATCTTACATTACCACAGTGTGTGAGGGGTTAACACCCACAATCAGAGATATCTCTAGTTGTTGGTGTTAAAGGAGAGTGGCTGCTGTACTAAACAACTGACACAGAATACTTCTGGCACCGATTCCACTCGAGAACTGATGCAAGAGGTGGCAGTGCAGTACTATTAAGTCTAGCGCTGTATACTGCGCTGTCCATTTGTGGAAAATCTAAACTTTTTTGCCAGAAAATAAACTGGATGAATATTGCTCTTATTTGTTTCTACTGTATTTACTTACAAAAACAGTAACTACACAGAAAAAAATGCACCGAAATTTTGAAAATCTAAAAAGGAATATTTGCTCACTTCCTTACTACATATTCCCCTTTCCTTTGGTCCAATTTAGTCTAAAGGAATTAATAAAACTTGGGTCTCTCTCCAGTTTATTTTAATAGGAACAATTCATTATTTTTTCGTATTCAGTGCTGGTCTATGTGCAGCCATAGCCATTTCAAAGACACTAGCGACTTTGCCAGTGGCTTTTAAACAGTTAACACCCACAATCGGTGCCAGCACAGATCACAAGTGTTACTGGTTGGGTGTCCATGTTTGGGTACCAAACTGAAGATGGTTTTTGAATTGGGGTTCTGGAAACCTCAGCCGAACCGTAATCTAAGGGATTTGTTCATCACTAGCATAAAACAACAATGTAATTGAGAGTAGACCTCAAAGGGAAAAACTCTTTTGGGAGCAAAAGGATCAGGACGGTAAAAGTTTTAATCCAACTACTGATCCTCTTATTCAATCCCTAGATGGATTAAATAAGAATTAATCTATATGTATGACTAGACTGTGTGCTTTCCTCTTTATATACTTGGATAGTAATACTAAATATAAGTTCATTATAGTAATTGATTTCCCTATAGACATTTCTTTACCTACTCCCTTTGTAGTTTCATTTGATTAATTTTCAGTTTTTGCTACACTTCCTACTATTCAAGAGTAAGTCCCCAATTTAAAGGACTTCTACCACCAGCATGAAAGACTGTATGCAAATGAGCCTGTGGGGTCACCTATGGAGCCTGGAGCCCCTCAGATTCATTTGCATACAGTCCTTCATCTTGTGGTAGATGCCCTTTAAGGAAATGAGAATTAGAGACAACCTCTAGTTACAGACAGACCTCTCTGCTCCCTTTGACCTCTGGTGAAGCTCTCTAGTTGATTTACTGCAATGAAGCTTTATTGGTCATCCCTGTTCACATTACAGCACAAAATTTTGAACATTTAATTTTCACAGGGCCAAAAATTTTTTTTCTGAAGTTACAATCATAAAATATATCACTTCCGAATAACATACAAATTCAACTTAAAAACGAACCTAAACTTTGGGGGATATTTATCAGCAGTATCTGAGAGCAGAACTGTTCTAGTTTTCCAACGCAGTCAATCAGAGCTCAGCTTTCATTATTCACTTTTTTTTTTAATGAACGCTGAGCTCTGATTGGTTTCCCTAGGAAACAGAACAATTTTACCTCCGGCATTTCTGATAAATCTCCCACAAAGATTTTATCTTGTATGTTACCCGACAAACATATCCAATATTCAGATGCTACTACATGGATGATGAGTAAAATATCACAAAAAGAATTTAGCATGCATTTGATAAGAATAGGTAGTATACTGAATGAAATATTTAAGTAGTGCTCCAGGCAGGACAGGGAAATGTGTTATGGAATGAAACTGAGATGCTGGGCTGTTATATTGCATTATCCACAGAGGACTGCTTGTACACTACCAATCATATGATGAACTGCCAGCAAATGCAATGATTGTTCGGTAAGGAAAAGCATAATTTCCGTAGTCATCACAGCTAAACTAACTTATTGGACATTAATACAGATCTATGGCCAAGTGGCAGAACAGCAAATACCAGAACAGACTTCTAATGTGCCAATTTCTAGGCAGCAGAATAGATGTGTTTGGTGGGAATTGTGACCAAACAGAATCATGTCCTGTCTATTCATCACCTCTACATCTTATGGCATTGCTGCAGGATTTAACATAAGATTATTCACATCTTAAATGCTATTTCATATTCCCAGGAAAACTCCTTTTATGGCCCTCGATGGTCGTGTTACCCACTGTAATATTTACATGCTTTACAGCAGCAATAGAATCGTACACAGCTTTCATTTATTTCACATAGAAAGTTTAGGGGATGAAGTTTTACTGGAAGCCATTTGGTTTGTGTTCTTAGGCTGGGGAGAAATATACAGTTTTTCTTTACACATCTAAAATACAACCTTATTTGGAGACTATTTTATTCATTTTTTATCTCACTGTTTCCTTCTGCTTCCCTCTAGTCCTTCACACGAAAATATGAATTTAAAGTTTAAAATTTTCCTAGTTTGGGAATGTTTTACTTAAAGGGAACCTGTCATCAGCAATTGACCTAAAAAAAAGCCACTACCTGAATATTGTCAAGGAGCGTAACACCTTCTAGTTTTTGTTTCTTTCCTTGCCCTGTATGATGGCATCAACCTGAAAATCATCTTTGAAGGGAGATGTAAATTGGTTGAGTGATACATGTGACCAGGGGGAGGGGGCCTTATCCTACTCAAGTTCCCCACTTTCCTCCAGCTTCAGCTTAATTGCCCTAATTGAGCTAGGTTATTTATGATCACTACAGGAGGGGTAGCTTCAAAGGATCTCTGCAGCCGAATCATCTCCATGCACCCCCCCCCCTTCATTTTCAAACAGGAGACAAAGAGCCATACAGACTTAAACCAATAGATTGAATAGGGACAGTTATTGTTCATCTCACCCCAAAGGCAGCTACATTTTTGGATTAGCTATTTTCAGGAGTTCCCAGTGGTCCAATTCCTGGGGCTCTAGCAAACTTGGGTCCAAAGATATCAATATCTCTGGATAGGACCATAGCATGTGGGTCAGGTTTGGTATCAATGCGATCAAGGGATTCACCCGGATCCAATGATACCAGAACCATGACCCTTCGACTTCCCCTTGATAAGTTATGGCTTCTCCAGAGTTTTGTAAATAATACAAGGTAGGAGGGACCCATGACCCCTCCTGTTGGGTGGGCAGAGATGTGTCTGCACCTGATATAATCAGGCACATTGTCATTTGTCTGGTAACCATTTTAACATCAAGAACAGAGAAGGATCTTAAGTTGTGAACTATCTGGTTCCATTAGGCCCACACATAAGGTAACTAACTTACTGAGCTGCTGATTCGTGTAGTGCTACCTTGTATTTTGCACTCTGTGTAACTGTATATATCTCTATTGTATTTATTGTTTTGTCTAGTGTGCCCTTAAGGCAATTAAACATAAAATTTAACCTGTGTTGTTCTTTTATATCGATTCATGAATCTCACATCCAGGTTTCTCGCTTATATACATGCTACTGGGTTGGTTCCTCACCCTATGTAATCCCGTTATGGACCGGGCTCATATTAAAGGAGAACTGGTGGCAGCTCATGGGGTTCATGGTTGTGATTTATTGTTGTGCCATATCCGGAAGTTGTGTGGACAACTTTAAATCACTTCCTGCGCCTCTCAGAACCTGTGTTTTCTGAGAGTGTCTAAAAAGGATAAATAAGTGACTTTCCATACCCTTTAGCGGTCCGAAACATCACAGTTTCCTTCACTGCTTGTATAAAGAAGAAGGATAGTTTAACACTGAAGTCAAGGTGGGGAGCTCTGAATGCCTCCGTCTCTGTGATTGACATCAGTTATTGGACCTCAGGAGATCTAAATATTGATGTCTCTGGATGTAGGACCATCAGTTACAATGAAGAGGCCTTCTGAGGAAGAGTGAGCTTGATTTCAGTGTTAAAATATCCGCCTCCTTGACTTTGTACAAACAACTTACATCTCACTTTAAATTCGATTTTCTAGATTATGCCACCACACTGGGTCATAATAGAAACATGATCTGGAAGTTGTTCAACTGCTTGACAACATACTAGTAGTGGTTAATTAGGTAAATTTCTGCTGACAGGTTCCTTTCAATTTATAATTAAACTCTGAAAAGAAGAAACATTTACACTGCTGCTGCAATAAACTGATGGTGGAGCGGACAGATAATAGGAATTTGAATATAGACACAAGTCTGAGACAGGGAAAGTGGGGTCACACTGGGACACACACAGAACTGAGGGACAAATGGATATAGACAGAAAAGCAGAGTTGGACAAAAAAGGGTCAAAATCAAGATGGCGGCAAAGGTACAGAATCGTATAGCAAATAGATTGGTCATTAAGCATAGCAGAGGTCAAACACACAGAATAGAAAACAAAACAGCAATAGCACTAGATAGCAAAGAAGACTGGATAACCAGCAAGGTATTTTGGGAGTAGGCAGATATATAAGGTAGTTCCTGGACATGCCTCTAGCAGCAGCTGTCCGTCAGGGCAGTAACCCTTGCTGGACAGGACTGAACTGCAAACTGTTCAAACACAGAAACCTAAGCAACAGCTCACACACAGATAAACAGTAACAAATTAACACCACCTATTTTGCCAACTGCAGGTAGAGGAACTTTTAGGCACGGACATTACATTAGCTTTATTTTTGTTAAAAACTCCAATTTCTCAGGCATATTTTGTAAGTGTAACTGTAGACCAAAATGTTTATCTTTAATACAATTGCATTTAGAAAATTTTGGATTGTCATGGAAACAAAGATTTCCAAGACCTATGTTGTAAAACCCTTACAGTTGATCATTGCAGCATATGTTAAAATTGTGGGGAAAAAAATTAGAGGGTGGAATTTAATTAGTGAAAACTATTGAAATTGTAGCATAATTTGCACCAAAAACTAACATGCCTTGTGCAACTTCTTGAGGAAATTATAAATTAATAAATCAGCCCCAGTGAATGCAAAATCGGCTAATTATTAGAAAAACTAGAAAAAGATAGAAATAAAAGTGGTCCTAATTTGTAATGGAAAAAAAATAGAAAAAATGTTGGTGGGAGGTTATGGACATTATCGTTAATATTGTAATATCAACCTATATTTTATAAAAAATCTTTCTTCTATTAGCAAAATCCCAGCAAGCCTAGTTATAGGTTAACAAGATAAAACATTGCAGTCATACAGTATGAAGATGTTACTAGAAATTCAGCTGTTGCCCTGTAGATGCTAAGTCTACAACCCCCACACAGAGTGTCTCTTAAATAATACATAATTCTCCCGAACTATTCTTCAAGGTAAATAAATAATCCTGAAAAATACAGCAGGTCAACCATCTGCATAATTATGGCTCTGTTCAGGTCTAGTTTTAATTGTCATAGTATTTCATCTGCTGGCAAAGGGAGAGAAGTATTGCATAAATCAGCGGCAGGTAGTCATCCATATATAACGACATTTACAGCACATCACAGCCGGGCAGAGCTGAAAGAGGAAAAATATCTAACGCGTAGGGGGATGTTGTACTTGATACTTGGAAGTGAAATTGTTTCAGGAACTGGATCAGGAGAGTAGATTTCATATGCTGATTGTTCTCTCCTGCTGGTGTCACTTTCCACTTTTCATTTAAATTGGTCATTATCTTTCACTGACTTTTTAAAGGTGATATTCACGTGTACGGTGTAGTCAGGATTATTTTGGATGTGTCTGAGATACACTTCTTTGATTCATGATGCACAGAGAGATAATTTGTGTTGCTGAAGGTCACAGAGAAAGTGTTCATAGGAACCCGGAGCAATGTCTTGTGACACAGAGAAATACACAGTTGTGAATGGATCTGGAACCATGGACACATCTTAAAAAGACACATTTAATCTTCACAGGTTATTGCTCGGAGAAGGTACTATCATGTGAACGTAAGCATATTTTTCCTTTTGCATCTGTAACATTACAAGATCAGACATGGCGTGCGTTCACCGCATGTGTCTGATACTGTGAAACACACAAATGGCGGACACTGGCAATGTGGGGTATAAATTCTCATATCCAAAGTCAACGCATCGTAAATTATAATGGTATAATGCACCACTGTGCCAACTGGACTGGATTGCTGGGGTGACTTTTTTCATTTTATGTTACTGCTTTATCATGTTTATACACCGTGTAGCATTTGTTCCCATGCTTGAGACGGGAATTGTTACCTGGGGCAGTCTTACACCTAGGTGTGGTGGGAGCTGGTTGGTTGGGCCACCTTACGCCTTTCAGCAATTGTTTGTGAACAACTTTTTGGGACTTTTAAGTGTGTTCATTATGGTTTTGGATTAAATTAAATCTTGCATAACATTTGGCTGTTTTTTTACACTACATTATTTTTCTTTGTGTGTGTCTGATAGTGTGAGATTGTCTTGAGGTTTGTGCAATATTTTCCACCAAATGCTTGCAGTGATTTTTCCATGTTGCAGTATGATTTAATGGTATAAATTGTGAAGACTATAATAACACACTTTAATATGTGTACATTAACACATGTGTAGTAATATTCATACTTTGCAAATCCCATTCTTATGAGTTCCTAAGTATTCAGTATACATAAATATCCAAATAGGAAAGCTGGATAAAAAGCTGGAACCATACAGCAACGCGTATTACTCATACAGTAGGCAAATATTTATTGGCATTACTGGGTCTTGAACAGGACTTCAAATACAGTAAATATGTTGGGTTGCTCCCAGTTATTGGCCTACTCTTAATAATGGCCCATCTTGGGGCTATGTGCACCAGAGGGCAATGGCTCTTTCAGCTAAGTGCAAAGGAATGCAGGGATTCAGGTTTTGACTTGGAGTGGTCCCAACTACTTAGATGAATAGCTGAGTTAGGGTTAAATAAATGGCTCTTGCATTGATAAGGGGTGCAATGTAGGCAGAAAAATATTGCACCAAAATTGAGACTGTTTGACAAAGCAAGTGTTACATCTGAAATTGGTTGAATAAAGAAAATACACAAGGGTTTGAATTAATAGGAATCTTTTAACAGTGGCAGGATCTAGAAAAATGGGACTTATTTCTTCTGAGACCAGTGATTCTCACATTCAAATCTACCTGCAGCACTTTCTGATGTTCCAATCTAGGTAACATATGAATGACAACAGACCCTAGTAATTGGGACTTGATGATTAGCTCTCTTATAGATCTAAAATGAGTTGTTTTCCACTGGACCTCCGAGGATTTTTAGAGCAAAAGATGAATGTATTGAAGGATGTTGAGGTACACGTGTATCTACACTTAAATGGTTTGTCTATTAATAAAAATAAATATGTATGGTTAGGGAGCTGTAAAAACAATATACCTAATATACTCCCCTCTCTCTGACCTCCTGTTCTGCCGTGAAGCAACCATACACTGAGGCTGGTGGTTCTGTCTCAACCACAGCCATGATCCACCTGCTGCGGGACATTCAGGCTGTAGCAGCGCACTGATGTGGTTGGTGCAGGATCGCTGAGCCAAGGGAGCAACTACAGGGGTAGCAGCCATAGGAGCTACTAAGGGGCCCGCAGTATCAGGGGGCCCCTTCATCTGGTGTATTGTCTGTGTAATAGATGTGAATATGCTTTATATATGTGTGTGTGTGTGGGGAGGGGTGTATATACTGCATTTGTATGTGTATATACTTTATATGGAATTGTATGTATGTGTGTATATGTCATGTGTATATGCTCTATATTTGTGTGCATATGTCTAGTTTATATGCTGTATGTCTATATTTTATGCATGGGTGTATATAGTACTTTATGTACGTGTATATATGTTGTATGTATGTATTTATGATGTGTGATTGTAACTCATATATGAATATTTTTAAAGGTCAAGGGGGATCCTATCCAGAAGTCTGCCACTACTGTTTCTTTAGTGTTAAATACTAATATACAAAATCCAACAACATATATACAGGCAAAGCATTTCAGGTTCTGAACCGAAGACTTTATCAGGTGTCAATGTTTCTATTACAGATAAATTCTTTTATCTCATTACTGATGTAAACTCTGTATGACATAAACCAGGGCCATTGCCAGCACTGGGCATACCTGGGCCCACATAAGGCTATACACAGGGAAACCATGGGGGCGAGGGGGGTTGTATCTAATGAATCCATAGGGTGTGAGGGGGGCTGTATATAAAATAACCATGGGGGGGCTGTTTGCTATGATAAACAAGGGAATATTTTAGGGTACAAGAGACTAATTCAGTTTCCAAATTTTTAATGCTGCCATGTGAGTTCACTGCAAAGGGGCCTACAGGGGCTCTGTCGCCCAGGGGTCACTGAAACCTGGAGCCGCCCCTGACATAAACAATTTATAAAAGACTGCTAGATATACAAAAGGCATACAATTCTAAATGCCTTACATTAGTATGTGAGAAATAAATGAAAAATCCTAAGTTTATATAGTTTGTTTAATCTTATTAGACTGTTAAAAGTTGACAAGAATCTGATTTCATCTTCTCTTCGTGTTATCTCAAATTTATCCTGCAAACTGTGAGGGGTGAACACAGCCCAGGGGGTAATGAAGATTTGTTGATGTCATGCAATCCATTTAAAGCGTATGTCCTCAGCTGTTGGTAAACATATTACCGTATATAATAGTGAAATGATATTATATCTATCATCAGATATTGTCATTTTAAGAATTAACAAGAATTAACACAGGAAACTCTAGAATTTACCAGAGGTAACTTTTAATGAAGGTTAAGATCATTAAATGTCAGGGCTCAGCAGAGGACACCAATAAGGGTAACCTTGATTTAATCACTAAGATTTTACTGGAACTAAGACCCGTATTGAAACAAGGTTACTACAAATTGTATCAGTTGGTTATAATTCATCATATATGACAAAAAAATAAGGAAAATTCTAGGATTTTACTTCTATGGTACTTTTACTGGCCTAATATATAGATCAAATTGATTTTAAATATTACAACACTAAGTAAAAAATCTAAGCATGGTGCAGAAGTATGTATGATATAGTAATTTTGTGCTTCCCATGGATTTTTTTCATAATATTTTTGCATGAATAAAAAAATAGGATTTTGAATTAGCGGTAAGAAGATTGTTTTTTCTATACATGGATATAAGTGCCACGTGGTCATTTTCAATGGACTTCCTGCGTTTTACTAACTTAGGCTACATTCACGTGATGTGTGCCTGCTGTACCATAGCACGGCGGGCACACTTCGGTGCCTGGGAGAGGAGGAGGGGATGAGTGCTGCTCACCTCCGCCCCTCTCTATAGAGATGTATGGTGCATGGCGCCGTATTATGGGGAAAGATAAGACATGTCCTATCTTTCTCCCGGCTACTAATGGTATGGTGCCGTACATGTGCTGCACCGTACCACTCCCGTACGGTGCCTTGAGCCACTGCCGTCTATGGGGGTCGTATGTACAGCATATATATTTTCGCCCACATACCACCATGTGAATGTAACCTTATGATGTAGTGTACTTGGTGAGCTCACAGTTTACAGTTCAAGAAATGGTTCAAATAGATTGGTATCATCTTGAAAGCAGCAGCTCCCATGACCTCTGTGATAATATTACCACTCTACAATGTGTTTTTCTATTTTTTCTTTCTTCTGTGCTGTTTCAGTATGTCCATTTGGCTCCATTTGGCCAGAACAAATGGCTTAAGGGAAACTTTGCTTTACAACCAGCCAGGAAGAGGGTCTGGGGCAAAGAGTCTCCGAACCCCAGGGAGTTTCTTTTTGATCCGATAAACATGCTCTTCACTAAGTGGGGAAGAGTGTGGTTTAGGAAGGTGAATGACTATGCATACTCCAAAACTCAGACAATGGGAAATATAATAGCTGTCCATAACTGGGGCACAATTCATAATTATGGTTCCCCAGTTAAACGGGACAGTTATGGGGTCTAAATACTCCTGGAGTGAGACTCGAAAGCTGCAGAGGAAGTCAGCCAATAGCAGAACACCCCTGATGGGGTGATTGGTAAAAAGGTACCAGGTTGATTGGTAGCAAGTGCACAATTGTGCCATCTTCCAATCAAAAGTTATGGGATATTAATAAAACCCCAGACCCAGAAACTACCTCACTGATGGGAGGAGGATAAAAAAAACTCCCCCCTCACGGTGACATCACAGCCAGGGGCGGGGGTCAAAAATCCCCTGGGTTTAAATTAGTGAAGCAGCCACATGGCTTTGGGTTCAATTTGGGGGCTCTATTCACTAGAAGCCTGGATCACTCTCTATGCCTTGTCCTCGGGCCAAATTTAACATATGTTTTAGACAGTATATAGATAGTTTAAGAACTTAAGAACGAAAAGGATGACTGGCCTCACAGAAACTTGGATGAGCCGTAATGTAGTACACACTGGGAGTAATTTATCTTAGGATTTTCACTTTTTTTCTCTTATTTTTGTGATTTTTTTTGCCACATTTGATATATTTGCGCAGAAATTTGCAACTTTTCCACTTACCTAGCAAAGTTAGCTATGCAGGAATTTTTCATCATTTTGCCTGATGCATCTTTAAAATCCAGATTTTAAGTAGGTAAAAGTAGTAATTTTGGCACAAATCATGGTTACAAAGTCACACATAAACTCGTTCTGACCAGGCTTAGGAAAAACTCTGGCAAAAGCAAAGGAATCCAGCTTCAAACGAAACCCATGTGGATATAAAACGTACAAATTTATTGGAAAAACGTCATAAAACGTCAAATCAACATGCAGAAAACCGCACAAAAAGTTTGTGTGAAGGGTAGTGTGGAGACCGTCCGTCGCCTATGCGTTTCAGAGAAACATCTCCCTTAATCATGGCTCATATGAAAAACTCTAGAAGAAGTTGCAGAAGAGTTTAAGACTTATGTGCAACTTTTTTTATAAAAAGTCACAAAAACCCCAGAGACTCAGTTTACTGATATATCAAACGCTATGATAAATCAAACAGGTCCAAAACCCAGAAAAGACCAAACAAATGTCCTGACTAAAGATAAATGACCCCCACTTTGGAATTTTTTTTATTTTTTTTCATTCAGCAAAAGTCTGGCACATTGTTGTGGTATGAATTACACTAACAAATAGAAGGTACAAAGAAGACTGGACGGTCTCAAACCATCACAGGATTTATTATTCAGCATCAGACACTGATACATCTGGAGCAACATCTGGCTGTCTTACTCTGCACTGTCCAATGTAAGTAAATCTGCCCCTTGATATCCATGGAACTTCATACACAAGTGGGGAAAGCAGCAAAATCTGTAAAATATACATTATTCATATACAATATAAACGTAGGGCAAAATGACAGTGTAACAAGATTTCACAACATTATTGTACAGATATGCCTGAAAGAAGAAGATGATCAAAAATAATCCAAGATTGCCTAGAGATCCAAATGGTGATTTATAAATAAGTATATTTTTTTCTCAAAATATAGACAAACCCCACCCACAGAATCTACAGAATGTCGGGGCTTTGATAACACCTCCTAGAGCCCTTCTGGCTCTTTAGCAGGATTTTAAAAGTTGATAAAATAGAAAATAGAATTCATATCAATGCAATTAATGTATGGGTTGGATTGACTGATGTCTTTGTTGAATCTCTTTACTATGATACTATGAGCTAGTCGTATCACTGTATAAGGAAGTTCTGATGCTGCACAGAGGCCACAACGCAAATGCACCATAAACCAATGTTGAGAGCTTCCAGCTCTACAAGCTGGATTCCTTCCAATAGTTATTTTTTATTCCAAATTTGGTCAAAACATGGACATGACCAAACACCACAGACGGCGATCAACACAGACGGCACATGTCTTATTCATGATCACAAAAGAAGAACAATTTCAGCCTTAGAGAAAACTGCCTATAATATGCTATAGTTGGGGGATATACCCAATACAACCGAAAACAATCACAAAAATGTTCTGCAACTTATGGGATATCCAGTTGCAATACACAGAATATTTTAGTTTTGCCTTAAGAAATTAAGAAAGTTCTATATGTTAGGGCAGTGGTGGCAAACCTATGGCACAGGTGCCAGAGGTGGCACTCAGGGCCATTTCTGTGGGCACTCTGGTTGTGTCCCCCCTCCCCCCGCCAAACAGAGCTCACCAGACAGGAACAAATCCAAATCCCAGGCAGCTTAAGAGATGCTGCTCTTAGCGCTATTTTAAAGCCACCCTTCATTGGCTCTTTGGAATTGCAGGAGAAGTGAGAAGGTGCTGACAGAACTGCATTATCTTTGGAAGACTTTCTGCTGCACCCAACATTTTTCCTGTTCAGAGATACCCTGCAGAGAAGCTACAATGATGTCTGAATTTTCCCTCTTTCTTTCAACTGTAATGGTGGCCTCATGGGGCCGATAGGATTGAAAGATGTGGAAGAACAGGTAGCAATAAGTTGCTGCTTGAAATGCCATGTTGGCACTTCACAGTAAATAAGTGGGTTTTGGTTGTCGCTTGGGCACTCGGTCTCTAAAAGCTTCGCGATCACTGTGTTAGGGCTTTCGCTCCGTTTATCCGGGGAAATAGGGCCCTTGTGTTCCAATAGAGTCCTAGTAGTTAGACCAAGTGGCCAAGATACTTTAACTTGTCATTTAACCCTCATTTAAAGAGGAAATGTGCTCTGGTCCTCAAAATGTATAAGAAGGAAACTGGAGATAACTGAGGAGCCTGAACTCCAGAAAAGTTACTTACTTCATTGTTCCTCAGCTACACGGCATCTGGCTAAGATATTAATTTAATTTATTATTCCTGACGATTGGAAATGGAAATGACACTACAGACTGACTGGGGAATATTAATGACATCAAATAAGACGAGTGCTCAGCTTTCTATCAAAACTATACATAGAGATTTATAAACAGCTGTGCAAAAATGAAACTTGAGCTTTGATTGGTTGCCATGGCCAAGTAGAGTAGTTCTGCTCCCAGACACCTCTGATAAATCTCCCCAGACAAAGTGACAGTCAGAGACAGTCACTGACCATCTATCAGTGACAGTCACTGAAAGAGATAGTCAGAGACAGTCACTGAAAGAGATGGTCAGAGGCAGTCACTGAAAGAGATGGTCAGAGACAGTCACTGAAAGAGATGGTCAGAGACAGTCACTGAAAGAGACGGTGAGAGACAGAGAAGGTCAGAGACGGTCAGAGACAGAGATGCTCAATCAAGTCTTATCTTGCTATTCCTATAGAGGGACATCCTGCACTGCTACCCCAGAGATAGCTATATCTGCATTACTGTGACTGGGTTTCCAAGTTTTTCCCTGCTGCCAATCCATGCTTGTTTATATATTCAGATCTGGATCTGGATTTGATATTACTACCATAAAGAAAGTAAACCAATTGATACAAAGTTCATTAAACAATTTCTTTTTATCCACTTTTTTTCTTGCAAAGTAGGATTACCAAGGAGTAACAGAGGAGTAGTGAGACCTTTAATTTCGGCGGATATTATTAAAAGTATTTTACATTATATCATTGTTAAAATGGGTTTTCTTCTTAGTGTGATTGAAGTCTACACAAAAAAACCACTTCACTGCTTTCATCATGTATTCACTTACAGCATCTGCTCTCATCTTTGAGTATGCACCTGTGTTGTTCACATTTTGTACTACAGTAATTATATGATCTATTTGCTTATCTAATATAATTATTGGAAAGAATAATAGAACTAAATAGAACTAAAACTTCCTCTTTTATTACTTATTTTAAAAGCATTTTACAGTCACTATTGTACAGTAGCTGACGCGTTTTGGGCTAGATACAAATCAAGCGCCCTCACAAGTATAGGGCAATATAGAACACCAAATGTGGGACATATAAACTCACCGGCACACTTTATAGGTACACCAGCGTGAACGGGTTGGACCCCTCTTTGCCTTCAGAATGCCTCCAATTCTTCGGGCAATAGATTCAACAAGGTGCTGGAAGTCATTCCTCGAGATTTTGCGTCACATATTGAACATGATGGCATGCAGGGCACGAGTTGCCGCAGATTGTCGCTGCACATCCATGATGGAATCTCTCAGTCCACCACCTCCCAAAGATGCTCTATTGGTTGAGACTTTGGTGACTGTGGAGGCCATTTGAATACAGTGAACTCATTGTTAGCTTAGGAACCAGTCTGAGATGCTTCCACTGCTTTAGATGGAGCATTATCTGCTGGAAAGTGTGTCATAAAGGGGATGGAATGGTCAGCAAACAATACTCAGGGGGCTGTGGCGTGTGCACAATTGCAATTGGTACCAAGGGCCCAAAGAGTGCCAAGCAAATATTCCCACCCACAGACGACCCACCACCACCAGCCTGAACCGTGTTGATTACAAGGCAGGATGGATCCACGTTTTCATGTTGTTGACGCCAAATGTTGACCTACAATCGAATGTCGCAGCAAAACCGAACTCATCAGACCGGCAACGTTTTTCACAATCTTCTACTGTCCAATTTCGATGAGGTTGTGCAACTTGTAGCCTCAGTTGCGTCTCAGACTGCAAGGAGTGGCCACCCGGGTGGTTGTCTCTGCTGCTGAGCCCATCGCCATCAAAGTTCGACGTAGTGTCGTTCAGAATGCTCTTCTGCCTACCTTGGTTAAAGGGTGGCAATTCTCCTCTGACCTCTTGGTGCATAACAAGGCATTTCCACCCAACAACTGCCATAATGGATGTTTTTCTTTTCGGGACTCATCTGTACCCTAGAGAGGTTGGCGTGTGAAAATCCAGTAGATCGTCAGTTTGAAATACTCAGACCAGCCCTTCTGGCACAACAACATGCACGTTCAAAGCACTCAAATCACCTTCTCCCATCTGAGCTTGGTTTTGACTGCAGGAGATGTCTTGTACCATGTCTACATGCCTAAAAGCACGAGTTGCCGCCATGTGATTGGCTGATTAGAATGTAAGGTGTTAACGAGCAGTTGGACACGTTGTACTTAATAAAGGGACGGGGAGGTATATATATAATATACTTATCAGGCTATATTTATACTGGTGGACCAGTGACACTTTAACATGAATAAATAAAAGATGAAGTTTTAGTCATGGTGCTGGATACACTTTTTACATTTTTTTTCTAACAGTGAATGATATGCTAATGTAGATGAAATTGGGTTTAGCGCTTCCATTTCTGTGGAACCCAATTTAATACCAGGTTGCATAAAATATTCCCAGCCACTTAATGAGCATGTGAATGGTCAACAAAGTAATTTTTGAATAAACTTTATTGAAGCCAACGCGATATATACCATTGTAATCATACAGTTTACATATTGCATATTACAAATTAAATAGTACATGCTTTGATCTAACAAAGTAATTTTAGCAACCGTTTTATTCAGGTAAAGTGTAGGTCAGGCAAATAAGGTTTTTTTATTCCATGGGCCCTATCATTGGCAAATAGAGGGGTAACCCTTCTGAATGGGATCAGAATTCCGAGAGGTAGATAAATATATATGGAGCCTACAGGTAATGCTCATGACCAAACCACTATTTGGGACTGAAATAAACTAATAAAATATCCTAGTAAACCGAATTTAAGAAAGGGGCAATGATCATAAATGATCATATGAAAAAAATGAATTTACCTAAAAAAGAGATAAAATGACAAATATATACTGGGTTGGAACTTTGCGCTCCGCATGTGATCTAAGCACTTCCTCTTAGAAACGAATAGTTATTCCCCAATATATATTTGCTATTTTAAGCCCTCTGTAGTGTCCAATGTTTTGAAAGACTCGTTTGGAGTAGGATTCACATAGTAGTTTGTTCTATTGGACCTTGTATCTATTCAAGACACCGAGGTCCTTTTAAAGGACCACTGCTGGTCCTAGCCACTCACACAATCAACAGTGTTGTGTCTGATTAACTAATGAATTTAAATAATATTTTTTGTTCTATTACACCACTTACTATATACAATCCATTATGTTATGTGCTTTTTATTAAAAAAATACAATAATTTGTGACTCTTGTAACACTTGAAAAATAATTATTCATTTATTAACATTACCAGTTCCAGGGCCTTTTATTAGTGAGGTTAAAAATAATGTATTAATATGTTCTACTTAGCAAAATGCTGAAATTAATATAAGAATCTACAATTTTAAATCAACCCTGTTAGATAATATCTCGTTTTTGCTTAATGTGCTCTGCAGATGTCTCTCCGAGGCTGTATTTCGTGATAAGTGACCTAATTAGTGACCTGCACTAATTGTTAAGCTTTTGATTTATTCTTAGCCAGAAACTCTACAATATTTTTTGAGAACCTTCATTACTAATTCTATTTTAAGGTTAAAATATTATAAACAGTATAAGGCATATATTTTATATAGTATAGTGTAACAAAATAAAAAAAATGTGGAAAGCATTTAATAGAGTCCTTTTTAATGTCCTTTGGAAAAACCACAGTTATGTTCTGCTTTTACTCCTTGGGAACTTCTCAGGTGTAATTCCCGAAGGAATACTTGGGTTGAGAATAGACCACTATTCAGACAATTCCACTGCGTTTCTTTATCTCTTACAACCTCCTATCTTATTATGGGTTGCTGCAGAAAGATTTGAACAGCGATAGTGTTCAACAAAGTAAAATTTATTCGGTTAAAAACATACTCACAAAACAAATGTTAAAATTGCGCATATAAAATCCACCATGCGGACGCCAGTCTCGCTTGTTCGCCCGACCCAGGGTTTCGCTACCACGGCTTCTTCCGGGGCATTACTGGCCAATGTCCTTTTGGGTCTCCTTATATCCCACACTACCTTATATGGTAGCGAAACCCTGGGTCGGGCGAACAAGCGAGACTGGCGTCCGCATGGTGGGTTTTATATGCGCAATTTTAACATTTGTTTTGTGAGTATGTTTTTAACCGAATAAATTTTACTTTGTTGAACATACTGCACTATCGCTGTTCAAATCTTTCTGCAGCAACCTGTAATAAGATAGGAGGTTGTAAAAGATAAAGAAACGCAGCGGAAATGTCTGAATAGTGGTCTATTCTCATCCAAGTATTCCTTCGGAATTACACCTGAGAAGTTCCCAAGGAGTAAAAGCAGAACGGAACCGTGGATTTTCCAAAGGACATTAAAAAGGACACAGTAGGAGCTCCGGTCAGATTGTTATTGTTATTTATTTCTTGTGGATGTGGGATCGGTCCTTGACTGTATAGTAGCTCCCAATAGGGCTGAGTGTGCAGCTCAAAATATTTCAATTCATTTAATAGAGTAGTACTCACTCACCTACCGTATTTTTCGGATCGGACTATAAGACGCTTCTTACTATAGGACGCACCCCAGATTAAGGCTTCCAAAAAAAGGAAAAATATATTTTACACCAATTAAAATATCCCTGTTGGTTACACTAAAGCACAGCACTCACAGACATGCATTTACACAGGCAGCTCTGCATCATCCATAGTTACACACTCAGCTCTGCATCATCCATCCACATACACACTCAGCTCTGCATCATCCATCCACATACACACACACAGCTCTGCATCATCTATCCACATACACACTCAGCTCTGCATCATCCATCCACATACACACACAGCTCTGCATCATCCATCCACATACACACTTAGCTCTGCATCATCCATCCACATACACACTCAGCACTGTATCATCCATCAACATACACACTTAGCTCTGCATCATCCATCCACATACACACTCGCCACTGCATCATCCATCCACATACACACTCATCACTGCATCATCCATCCACATACACACTCAGCACTGCATCATCCATCCACATCCACATACACATATCAGCTATACACATTCAGCTCAGCTATACACACATACACACAGAACCACACACACACATACTTCTCCCATTCCCCTTCTTCCAGGGCAGCATGGCAGTATGAGACCTGTGATGATGTAAGAAGCATGTGATCAGTCACATGATTCTGACATCACCGCAGGTCCTGTACCTGTAGGAAGAGAGCAGTACGGAGGCTCCTCTCTGGGAGATCGGGTGCAGCTCTATATCAGGGCATCACCCGATCTCCCTTACAGTGGTCAGGAGGGTCTGGCAGTGCTGGTTCCTCCTGACCTCTGGTCTATAAGATGCAGGCGCTTTTTAGCAAGATTTTCTTGCTAAAAAGTGCGTCTTATAGTCCAGAAATTATTTCATCAGGAGTATAATTTGGAAAGGCTGAGGGTGAACTTCTTTTTAGGCCCCATGACATATAAAAAAAATAAAGTGAGAAATATAAAAGGAGAGAAGGGGTGTAATCCCCTCAGTAGGAATTGATAACCCCTTGGGGGTCATTTATCTTACCTCTGTTTTGGCTAGTTTTTACAGATGTAACAAAAATGTCACGCAAATGCCTCTAGTCATTTCTTTCCATTTTCTAAGTCTTCCTTAAGTGTCGTTTAGTCTGGAGTTTTTTGAAAAAAAAATATTGCAAATTTTAGACAATTTGAAATGATAGATGTCATTTACGACATTTAGCACATCTGGAATAGAAGATAAATGTGTCTTACTGACGATAAACAAATGCACGGTGGACATTTCAAAATGTCCCCAAAAAGGCGCAAAAATTGCCATGCGCCAAAAAATTCCTCGAAAAGACAGAAAAATCTGGAAGAAAAATAAAGATAAATGACCCCCATGGAGTTGTGAGGCTTGGCACCACACCAATTCTTAATTTTTATGTGCTGTATATATTCTTTTGAATCAACGAACAGTCCCTGGTCCTTTTCCACAGGAAGTAGGGCATCATGTATAGGAGGTGTATAGGAAGAATGGACATTGACTAAGGGCATTGGAATAATCCTCTCTTTTCTTTGTAAATACTATTTTTCTTTAATAAAACCCCATATTACTTAAAGATGGATGCATGCAAATAAAAATTGATGCGAAAAAACACGTTTTTCACTTGTGCCAAGAAAAATGACTTGTACTGCAGTTACAGAATTTTACTTATCACCTGAGTAGCTGTGTTACACAGTAAAAATGATTACATTTTGCATAGCAACGTGAAATAGCATAGGAAAACACAAATTTCATACACATTTTCATTTTTGAAATGGGAAGTTGAAAAGATATGGTATGTTCAGCATGTTTTAACACACATTTTGGCAAATGTTTTCCCAAAAATCTACATGGATTCTAACCCCATAAGGCTTGTAGGTGTGTGACCACTTCTGGGTTCATGTCCCATACAGGTCAACATCTGCAAAGAGTTTGTATGTTCTCTCCGTGTTTGCGTAGGTTTTCTTCCGGGTCCTCCAGTTTCCTCCCACACTACAAAACGTACTGGTAGGTTGATTAGATTGTGAGCCCCATTCGGGGCAGGGACTGATCTGGCAAGTGCTGTGCAATGATGCCTAATCTGTGTGCGCTATATAAATAAAGGAATTATTAGTAGTAGTTGATTCAGAACTGTTTTTGGTGTTTAACTGCAAAAGGTAAATTGTTTATGTCCCTGGCTTTTAAACAATGGGACTATATGTGAGCATGTTTCTATAAGAAAGACAACTTCTGATTGGGATCACAATTCCTATTGGACACCACAGAACCAGACTGGCTCCTGTGACATCTTAAGGGAGTGACGATCGTAGGTAAAAATGCTGGTAGCATTGCAACACCCAGCATGTGTTACTGGCAGGGGGTTGAACCTGAACACCTGACCCAAATCTTATGGGTTGGGTCCGCTATTACTGTTGTTAATTGCAGCAATAAATCCAGAGTTTTAACTCTTATATTGACTTTCTGAACAGATTATTGTTTTTTTTTAGTTGTAAGGAAGCAGGTTACATCTCCTGACCTGTTGCTGTACTTAACAAAGACTGATAAGGAGATAGAAAACCCCCGGCTGGAGCTGTGCTGTTTTTGAGAATGTTAACAATGAAGAGAAAGTACACAGCCCTCAACTGTGAGTCCTACTTCTTTTGTGTGTCATGCTGTTTGGAAGATCATGTTAATTTTCCTCTAGGATTAGGTTTGTTGAGGATACTCTGCATACACTCTGAGTAATTCTGTGCATTTCTCCAATTCTCTGCTTTCAGGCCACCCTGGCCATGTGGGCCCTGTAGCAGCCATTATGCCTGCCACAGTGGTAGGCATGCAACAATGCACCGTGTTACGTCCACTGGATACTTTGGCTCAGAGAAGCTGGAAACATAGTGATCAATTCATGAAATAAGTCTTTTTAAAAAGTTATATGGGATAAAAAACATGGCCAGTTTCTTCTAGAAACAGCATCATGACAATATGTTGTGTGGGACAATACAGTTATTGTATCTCTGGTAATGGGGGTAGAGTACATGCTGAACTGCCCCCTACTATATGGTTGACCAGCAGATACAATGCTCGTTGAGCTATTTCCAGTATCTATCCTCCATCCTTGAAATCAATTCCATATACTATATTTCTCGTATTTGATCTTTCCTGAAATTAAAGGCTTACAGGTTCTTTTCATCCATAAGCTGAATTCTTTCTCAACATAGCAATATAAAATTGGTGAAGTAATCCCAAGCCTTTCGAGGAGTAACACCAGCAAAGCATAGGTTTAAGTATAATTTCAGCATCTATTTCTGTTGCACAAAAGAGCCAAGTCTGTCTTACGCTCAAGGTATATACCAAAAAAGTAAGTCTTCTTTCCTGTTTCCTTTAATAGTGAACAGAATCAATTTAGTATTGTAAGAAAATTACAAAATTAGAAAATGTAAGTGCATGGGCTTGCGACACAATATGAATGTTAAATTCTGCGTTCATTTGACTGTCCGATGGCACGCCCCCAATTTGTGCTGCATGGTAGCCAACTGTGCCAAAAATC
Organism: Engystomops pustulosus; assembly: GCA_019512145.1. NCBI lineage: Eukaryota > Metazoa > Chordata > Amphibia > Anura > Leptodactylidae > Engystomops > Engystomops pustulosus. The sequence goes on along the minus strand of CM033642.1, from coordinate 234,945,997 downwards.
AATCTCATGCACCAATATCCCGCTGCAGACACTTGCTAAATACATGTTCAAGCCGTGAAATCCCGGAAAATGGTGCACAGTCCGCCGAAAGTAAATGAGCGACCCTTAGTAAATGAGCCCCTATATGATGTAATTTCCTTTTTCAAATCTCCAACAATTAATTTGCATTAACTTGCTGTGAAATAATGAAACTGCTACCCTGAGAAACATCTCCTTAATTCACTACACGGGGACCAGACAATGCCTTATCCCTAAACATCTGTAAGAATTAAGGAGAATCTATTATCTAGCACCAATATAATATCAGTAAAAGCTGAGGAGTGCCAACAACCATTAGTATTGCCAGGTCCTACAGGAGCAGGTTTGGCTTCTATTATATCTGCCTTTCTGTCTCTGAATATTAATGCAGTCCCAAACTTTACACTGAATAACTTTCTATGCTCATTGTGGTGACATTCTCCATGGACTGGTTAAGGAAACAGGAAAATTAGAAGAATAAAATGGAGAAGAGGAGTTGGAGTGTGCAGTAATAAGAACATTTCTTCCTTTATTTTGTGTGACAAAAATATCTTTACTCCATACATTTAACTTATCAGCCTTTTCTGAAATATTCCAGCAATACAGAATTCACCAGCATCAATCTATTAGACGCTAGTAACATAGCTGCTACATTCAGCCCACTCATCCACTATGTATCAATCTTACTTCTATTGTTTATTTTCTTTAAAATTTATGGTTCTCTTTTCATGTGTCATTCTCAGCTTGCTCGTCGTTTCGCTCATTTTTCATTTCTTCTTTCCTTTGTTCCATTTGTCTTTCCTCGCTGCAGGTAACAATTTTAGATTTTTACCTTTATTTTCTTAGTTTAAAAACTCATGTTTAAAGGAAAATGCTGGAGAAAAATGTTGCAAAAGAGCGTGACCTTGTGACCTTTCACAATCTGTTCATGTGATGTGTTAAATAATTTTTTGTTGCTTTTATCTACAGGACACTTTGGGTGTTATTTATCATTTTGGTTTTGCATTTTGGTGTAAAAAAAAGTCGCAAAAATTCGCAAAGGCTTTTTGGGACTTTTCACTGCTAAAAAGTTGGACAGGACTATTTCCACCACTTCATTAATCTGAGATAAACCTAGAAATACTGCTAGTGCAGCGATGTGCAACACCATACAAACCTAGATTTAGCACAATTGCAAAAAGTTGCATAAAAAATCCCTTCAGTCCCTTGCTGGCATATGTACTTAAACTTTTTATTTTGTGACTTTTTGGGGGAAAACATCCCAGACAGCAATTAGAGCAAGAACATTTATTAAGGGCCAAAGCCACTGTAATAAATCTGATGGGCAGCGGATTACAAAGAAAGATCTAGAACAGTCGGAAGGAGCTGGCCAAAAGCAAAATAACCCCTTTTGACTTGACTTATTTCAAACGAAATGAATATTGGTCTGGGAGTTTCATACTGTTTCATTAAGCTTTCTAAGACCTCCTGCATGCATATTATTTATAAATATTTATAAACATAAAATAAAGAAAGAAAATTTGTCAGTAAAAATTAAATATATTGTTCAACCAAGTTTTTATTTGAATAATAATAATCCTTTTTGTTACTTTTGATGTTTTGCATTAGTTTTTCTTCAGTTTTTAATAATAATAATTTTATATTAATAATAATACTTGTGTACCTTCATGTCTGACATCTAGGGTCCTGTGGTCCAGCGCGCACCCTCCCGCCTACTAAGAGATACGTGCGCCGACTCTGTGAGATTTAAAGTGGCAGCGACCGCTAATTGGCGCTGGCTGGCCGCTGACCTGATAAATAGCCGGCCTCTTCCTGTAACCTCTGCCGGATCTTTGTGCCTCCTAGTCTTAAAGAAAACTTCCTATTGTGACTCCTACAATTACCATTGTGAACAGCCCCGGCGCCAGCACCCGGCTAACCCGGGCAAGTGCAGGGGCCCCGGGGTACTGGAGGGGCACACTCGGGCCCCCAGATAAATTGTACCAGTGTCGCTTTAAGACAGGCAGTGTGTACACAGGGAGAAGGGGGCAGTGTGTCCACAGGGGGGAGGAATGTGTACACAGGGGGATGGGGGGGCAGTGTGGCTACTGGAGGGCGGCCCACAAAGGGGCACACCAAGGCTCTGTCGCCCAGGGGGCCCACTAAAACCTAGAGCCAGCTCTGATTCTGTTTCTGCCATCGATTCTCTGATGCCTGTCTCGACCTTCTGCTCTGTCCTCAACTCCGATACTGTGCCGCCTGTCCTGACCACCTGCCTGACCATGACTCTGTTTCTGCCACAACACTTACCATCATTATATCACTACTGACAATAGATGATCTCACAGCTTATCTCCTCCTCCTTCCTTTACAATGACCTCTATATAGATAACACTGACCCATCATTACATCGCTGCTGACAATTGATGATGTCACAGCTTATTCCCCCCCTACCTGCACAATGACCTCTATATAGATACCACTGATACATCATTACATCACTACTGACAATAGATGATATCACAGCTTATCTCCTCCTCCCTGTACAATGACCTCTATATAGATAACACTGACCCATCACTACATCACTACTGACAATAGATGATGTCACAGTTTATCTCCCCTCCCTGTACAATGACCTCTATATAGATAACACTGACCCATCATTACATCACTACTGACAATAGATGATGTCACATCTTATCTTCTCTTCCTCCCTGTACAATGACCTCTATATAGATAACACTGACCCATCATTACATCACTACTGACAATAGATGATGTCACTGCATATCTCCTCCTCCCTGTACAATGACCTCTATATAGATAACACTGACCCATCACTACGTCACTACTGACAATAGATGATGTCACAGTCCCTGTAGTATATAGCCAGACAGCCCCTCCGCTTATCCTGGAGTCGAGAAAAAATAAATAAAAAGTGTACTCACGTTCCGACCCCCCCTGGCAGGTCCTGTCGGAAGGTGAGTACACTTTTTGTTTTTTTTCTTGACTCAAGGAAAAGCTGAGGTTAGTGTCTTTCAGCAGATTTTTTGTGCTATAACACTTGACTTATACTCGTGTATATACTCTATATTAAAATTACAAGTTGTATAATTCAAGTTTTGAGTGTACAAAGATGAACATGTAAATGTAGTCATTTTTCTTTAAGACAACGATTAGATGAAAACTTTAATTATTAAATGTCACCACAAGCATTCATGAATATGTTAGATTGTTCCACTGAAGGATTAATCTTCCCACTGCAATGTTTGCATTTGGATAATACGCGATTCTGGTCATTTTTTGTTCTATACGTGCTTTAAAAAATCAATACAGCTGATAATGGCTCTAATTTGTATTACTGCTCAGTTGGACTGAATTGCAATATTTATGACCCTAGAAAAAAAAGACCACGAGAGCAACATAACCAACCAGATATGTCATTGATAGGGAGTTGTATCGGGCTTTGTGTATCTTAGCAACTCTATAATATAATGGAAAACTGCACAGCACAGTACAATTACAATAATCGCCCACCCAGCTTCAATCTATGTCAGTCTAAGAAAAAAGGAATCTCGTCGGGAAAAAATATTATTGAATAGACACTTTCTGAACTCATTATTGGATATGATAGAACAGGTTTTTAATAGCAATTTATCTCACAGGAAGCTTTAAAGTCTCAATTTGTCTCTGTCATTGGCAATGTTTGGATTAATCTGTTGCTTTGTGGCTCCTTCACTGCAGTCATTCCCTGTGGGATAAAAGGGAATTGATATACACAGAGAACTGGATTTCAATTAATGCAAACTCTTACTAATTTCTCTCCTAGTGCATAACAGAGAAACATTTTAATTCATTACTGTTTTATCATGGTTGAGTCCTCAGGGGGATTTGTTGCTGAATATTTATTAAAACTGCTGTTACTGTTCATCTCGGCGGTAACAGGGGCTTGAAAGTGCTGTCTGATTTTTCTCACTTTCCTAAAGATAAATATTTTAATTAAGGTAACAGAGTGCATGGAATGGAAATCACCGATCTTTCTATACGGCTTCTCATCGCTTGTTTCAAATTATGGATGAAATACTACGAAAGTGTCAATGGAAGAGTACGGGGAAAGATGATTTAAGATGTAATATTTTTATAAACTCCCTGCAGATAATAAGAAATAGGGGACAATGCTTCTCATGTATCAGCCTACTGCAATATATTAAGATATATATCACTAAAAAAAGTCAACGTCCAAAGATTCCAGAACTTCAACAAGTCATCAAAAAGTGAAGTCAAGACCAAACAGATCTTTTTTTTTTATGAAGAAAAGGAAAAATTGTTCCCTGGGTTTCTTTTTCTGACGTATGCATTAAAAAATATTCACAAAGCTCTGTACAATGCTGCACCTCCCTACCTCTTCTCTCTTCCCTCAGTTTATCATTCTACTGGTGATCTTTGATCTGCCAGTAATGTTAGATTATCCTCTTCCTTAATTCAATCCTCTCATGTCTCCAGGACTTCTCCCGAGCTTCACCAATTTTCTGGAATGCCCTACCCCAGGCTTAAATCAACTAAACCAAAACTTCAAACGTGCTCTTAAAACCCATTTCTTTAGGCAGCCTATCAAGCTCGCTAACTGCATAAAACTTCAACACTCTCTTTAATAATCCATCCAATGTCCTCCTTCCGTCTGTAATGCGGTAAAAACAAATACCAAGATGCAGGTATCTCTGAAGTCTCATTGACCTTGGACTCTATATAAGATAATGGTCGATGACTGGTTAAACTAGCAGCATGTTTTATAAAATTATTTTGTACTGTTCCTTTATAATGAATTGCTGGACCATGTTACAAGCTCTTATACTTCTTGTGTCACCCCCCTCATCCTCATAGACTATAAGCTCTTGTGTCACCCCTTCATCCTCATAGACTGTAAGCTCTTGTGTCACCCCCTCATCCTCATAGACTGTAAGCTCTTGTGTCAAAAAAATACATCGAGGAAGGAAAGGCGAAAGAAGGGGAGAAAGAAGGGAAAGAAGAAAAGGGTAGAAGGGAAACCGAAAGGGAAGGAAGAGAAAAGGAACCCGTTAAATAACCCCTTATTAGTATTTACCTTGTTCAATTCTACCCAAACATTAATTTGCATTACTATTCGTGAATAAGAAACGTGCCACCTTGTATAACTATCTCCTAATTCCAACGACCCACATCCTGTATCCCCTAACAGCTGTAGAAGTAATATGCATTACTCTCGCCACCACTCTATTCATAACAGCGAGATGTGCAACAACCCTTATTAGCCGATTCCGCGACAGGTGTGCTTCTGTATACGCCTTCTGTCTCTGAATATTAATGCCAGTCCGAACTTACAAACAATAAAACTTTACTAAAGCATCATTGTGTGACACTGCTCCATTGGTTAAGGAACAGGAAAATAGAAGAATAAATGGAGAAGAGGAGTTGAGTGTGCGTATAAGCATTTCTCCTTTATTTTGTGTGACAAAAATATCTTACTCTCCTACATTTAACTTCTCAGCTTCTTATATTCCAGCAATACAGAATTTCACCATCATCTATAGACGCTGAGTACATAGCTGCTACATTCAGACCACTCATCAAATATGTATCAATCTGTACCTAGGTTCTTGTTCTTTAAATAGGGCCCTCTTTTCATGGGTCATTCTCAGCTGGCTCGTCGTTTCGCTCATTTTTCATTTCTTCTTCTTCTTGTTCCTTTGTCTTCCCGCTGCAGGAACAATAGATACAATTCCGTTAAAAAACTCAGTGTAAAGAAAAATGCGGGAGAAAAATGTTGGCAAAGAGCGTGACCTCGTGACCTTCACAATCTGTTCATGTGATGTGTTTTAATAATTTTTGTTGCTTTTATCTACAGGACACTTTGGGTGTTATTTATCATTTTGGTTTTGCATTTGGTGTAAAAAAGTCGCAAAAAGTCGCAAAGGCTTTTTGGGACTTTTCACTGCTAAAAGTTGGACGACTATTTCCACCACTTCATTAATCTGAGGTAAACCTAGAAATACTGCTAGTGCAATGATGTGCAACACCATACAAGCTAGATTTAGCACAATTGCAAAAAGTTGCATAAAAAATCCCTTCAGTCCCTTGCTGCGTATGTACTTAACTTTTATATTTGTGACTTTTTGGGGAAAAACTCCCGACAGCAATTGAGGCAAGAACTTTATTAAGGCCAAAGCCATCTGTAATGAATCTGATGCAGCGATTCCAAAGAAAGATCAGAACATCGAAGGAGCTGCCAAACAAAATAACCCCTTTTGACTTGACTTATTTCAACGAAATGAATATTGGTCTGGAGTTTCATACTGTTTCATTAGCTTTCTAGACCTCCTGCATGCATATTATTTAATATTTATAAACATAAAATAAAGAAAGAAAATTTGTCAGTAAAAATTAAATATATGTTCAACCAAGTTTTTTTATTTGAATACTAATAATCCTTTTTGTTACTTTTGAATGTTTGCATTAGTTTTCTTCAGTTTTTAATAATAATAATTTTATATTAATATATACTGTGTACCCATGTCGACTCTAGGGTCCTGTGGTCCAGCGCGCGCACCCTCCCGCACTAAGAATACGTGCGCCGATCTCTGTGAGATTTAAAGTGGCAGCGACCGCTAATTGGTGCTGGCTGGCAGCTGACCTGATTAATACCGGCCTCTTCCTGTAACCTCTGCCGATCTTTTGTGCCTCTAGTCTTAAAGAAAACTTCCTATTGTGACTCCTACAATTACCATTGTGAACACCCCGGCGCCAGCACCCGGCTAACCCGGCACAGTGCAGGGGCCCCGGGTACTGGAGGGGCACACCTCGGCCCCCCAGATCAATTGTACCAGTGTCGCTTTAAGACGGCAGTGTGTACCAGGGATAAGGGGCAGTTGTGTCCACAGGGGGAGGAATGTGTACACAGGGGGATGGGGGGCAGTGTGTGGCTACTGGAGGGCGGCCCACAAAGGCGACACCAAGGCCCTGTCGCCCAGGGTCCCATAAAACCTAGAGCAGCTCTGATTCTGTTTCTTCTCTTCTGCCATCGATCTCTGATGCCTGTCTCGACCTTCTTCTGCTCTGTCCTCAACTCCGTACTATGTGCCCCTGTCCTGACCCCTCTGCCCATGACTCGTTTCTGTTTCTGCACAACACTTACATCTTACATCACACGACAATGATGATCTCACAGCTTATCTCCTCCTCCTTCCTTACAATGACCTCTATATAGATAACACTGACCCATCTACATCGCTGCTGACATTGATGATGTCACAGCTTATTTTCCCCCCCTACCTGCACAATGACCTCTAAATAGATACCACTGATACATCATTACATCACTACTGACAATAGATGATATCACAGCTTATCTCCTCTCCTGTACAATGCCTCTATATAGATACACTGACCCTCACTACATCACTACTGACAATAAGATGATGTCACATTATCTCCCTCCCTGTACAATGACCTCTATGATAACACTGACCCATCATTACATCACTACTGACAATGAGATGATGTCATACAATCTTATCTTCCTCTTCCTCCCTGTACAAGACTCTATTATAGATCACACTGACCCATCATACATCACTACTGACAATAATGATGTCACTGCATATCTCCTCCTCCCTGTACATGACCTCTATTAGATAACACCTGACCCATCCATACGTCACTACCGACAATATAAGGATGTCCAACAGTCCCTGTATTATATGCCAGCAGCCCCTCCGCCTTATCCTGGAGTCGAGAAAATAAATAAAAAGTGTACTCACGTTCCGACCCCCCCTGGCAGGTCCTGTCGGAGGTGAGTACACTTTTTGTTTTTTTTCTTGACTCAGGAAAAAGCTGAGGTTATGTTCTTTCTGCAGATTTTTGTGCTAAAAACTTGGCTTATACTCGAGTATATACTCTATATTAAAATACAAGTTGTACAATTCAAGTTTTGAGTGTACAAGGATGAACATGTAAATGTAGTCATTTTCTTTTAAGACAACGATTAGATGAAAACTTTAATTATTAATGTCACCACAACATTCATGAATATGTTAGATAGCTCCACTGAAGGATTAATCTCCCACTGCAATGTTTGCATTTGATAATACGCGATTCTGGTCATTTTTGTTCTATACGTGCTTTAAAAAAATCAATACAGCTATAGAATGGCTCTAATTTGTATTACTGCTCATTTGGACTGAATTGCAATATTTATGACCCTAGAAAAAAAGCCCACGTAGCAACATACAACCCAGATTGTCATGATAGGGAGTTGTATCGGGCTTTTGTGTTCTTAGCAACTCTATAATTAATGGAAACTGCACAGCACATACAATTACATAATCCCCACCCAGCTTCAATCTATGTCAGTCTAAAAAAAGGAATCTCGTCGGGAAAAATTTATTGATAACACTTCTGACTCATTATTGGATTGATAGAACCGGTTTTTAATACGCATTTATCTCACGGAAGCTTTAAAGTCTCAATTTGTCTCTGTCATTGCAATGTTTGGATTAATTCTGTTGCTTTGTGGCTCCTTCACTGCAGTCATGTCCCTGTGGGATAAAAGGAATTGATATACACAGAGAACTGGATTTCAATTATGCAAACTCTTACTAATTTCTCTCCTCTAGTGCATAACAGAGAAACATTTTATTCAATACTGTTTTATCATGGTTGAGTCTCGGGGGATTTGTTGCTGAATATTTATTAAAACTGCTGTTACTGGTCATCTCGGCGGTAACAGGGCTTGAAGTGCTGTCTGATTTTTCTCACTTTCCTAAATAAATATTTTATTAAGGTAACAGAGGGATGGATGGAAATCACCGATCTTTCCATACAGCTTCTCATCGCTTGTTTCAATTATGGATGAAATACTATGAAAGTGTCAATGGAAGAGTACGGGGAAAGATGATTTAAGATGTAATATTTTTTTAATTCCCTGCAGATAATAGAAAATAGGGGACAATGCTTCTCATGTATCAGCCTACTGCAATATATTAAGATATATATCACTAAAAAAAGTCAACGTCAAAGATTCCAGAATTCAACAAGTCATCAAGAAGTGAAGTCAAGAGCCAAACAGATCTTTTTTTTTTTGAAGATGGAAAAATTGTTCCCTGGGTTTCTTTTTCTGACTGTATGCATTAAAAATATTCACCAAGCTCTGTACAATGCTGCACCTCCCTACCTCTTCTCTCTTCCCTCAGTTTATCATTCTACTGGTGATCTTTGATCTGCCAGTAATGTTAAATATCCTCTTCCTTAATTCAATCCTCTCATGTCTCCAGGACTTTCCCCGAGCTTCACACCAATTTTCTGGAATGCCCTACCCACAGGCTTAAATCACAAAACCAAAACTTCAAACGTGCTCTTAAAACCCATTTCTTTAGGCAGCCTATCAGCCTCGCTAACTGCATAAACTTCACACTCTCTTTAATAATCCATCCATGTCCCTCCTTCCGTCTGTAATGCGGTAAAAACAATACAAGATGCAGGTATCTCTGAAGTCTCATTGACCTTGGACTCCTATATAAGATATGGTCGATGACTGGTTAAACTAGCAGCATGTTTTATAAAATTATTTTGTACTGTTTCCTTTATAATGAATGCTGGACCATGTTACAAGCTCTTACTTCTTTGTGCACCCCCTCATCCTCATAGACTATAAGCTCTTGTGTCACCCCCTTCATCCTCATAGACTGTAAGCTCTTGTGTCACCCACCCTCATCCTCATAGACTGTAAGCTCTTGTGTCAACCCCTTCATCCTCATAGACTGTAAGCTCTTGTGTCCCCCTCATCCTATGACTTAGCTCTGTGTCAACCGTCTTCATCCTCATAGACTGTATGCTCTTGTGTCACCCCCCCTCATACTCATAGACTTTAAGCTCTTGTGTCAACCCTTCATCCCATAGACTGTAAGCTCTTGTGTCACCTTCATCCTCATAGACTGTAGCTCTTGTGTCACCCCCTCATCCTCATAGATGTAAGCTCTTGTGTCACCTCCCCTCATCCTCATAGACTGTAAGCTTTGTGTCACCCCCTCATCCTCATAGACTGTAAGCTCTTGTGTCTCCCCCCTCATCCTCATAGACTGTAAGCTCTTGTGTCCCCCCCCCCTCATCCATAGACTGTAGCTCTTGTGTCAACCCCCTCATCCTCATAGACTGGTACTCTTGTGTCCCCCCCTCATCCTCAAGACTGTAACCTTGTGGTCCCCCACTCTCCCTCATATCAAACTGTAAGCTCTTGTGTCAACCCCCTCATTCTCATAGACTGTAACGG
>CM033642.1:234884211-234935538 GCA_019512145.1 Engystomops pustulosus | reverse complement strand
GTGCAACCCCTTCATCCTCATAGACTGTAAGCTCTTTGTGTCCCCCCTCATCCTCATAGACTGTAAGCTCTTGTGTCACCGTCTTCATCCTCAGACTGTTGCTCTTGTGTCACCCCTCTTGGTCCCATCTCATACTCATAGACTTTAAGCTCTTTGTCAACCCTCATCCTCTAGACTGTAGCTCTTGTGTCAACCCTTCATCCTCATAGACTGTAAGCTCTTTGTCACCCCCCCTCATCCTCATAGACTGTAAGCTCTTGTGTCACCCCCTCATCCTCATAGACTGTAGCTCTGTGTCACCCCCTCATCCTCATAGACTGTAAGCTCTTGTGTCTCCCCCTCATCCTCAAGACTGTAGCTCTTGTTGTCACCCCCCTCATCTCTCATAGACTGTAAGCTCTTGTGTCACCCCCTCATCCTCATAGACTGGTAGCTCTTGTGTCACCCCTCATCCTCATAGACTGTAACTCTTGTGTCCTCCACCTCATCCTCATATACTGTAAGCTCTTGTGTCACCCCCCTCATTCTCATAGACTGTAAGCTGTTGTGTCCCCCCTCATCCTCCTAGACTGTAAGCTCTGTGTCCCCCCCCCTCATCCTCATAGACTTTAAGCTCTTGTGTCACCCCCCTCATCCTCAAGACTGTATCTCTGTGTCTCCCCCTCATCCTCATAGACTGTAGCTCTTGTGTTACCCCACCTCATCCTCATAGACTTGTAACTCTTTGTCCCCTCATCCTCATAGACTGTAAGCTCTTTTGTCCCCTCATCCTCATAGACTGTAAGCTGTTGTGTCACCCCCCCTCATCCTCATGACTGTAAGCTGTGACATGGGATCAGAAAAACTCTGATCGGGTGTTTAACACCCTTACACACCAGATGAAGGATTGTAAACTAAGCACACTGACATACTGTGTGGGCCCCTTTGGCAGGATCTTCTCTTCTTTTATCTTCTTATTCCCTGGATTTTTACAAAATAGGCTTTTAAATTATGCAACGAGTCTGAGGTGCTTCATTACTTGCATTAACGCTTTTTTTTAAAACCAGGGAAGAAGATAAAGATGAGCAGATCCTGCCAGAGAGAGCACAGAAAAGAAATTGAGATAATAAGTGGTTTTATTATAATCTTGAAACTTCTACATGAAACATATTTTTCTATTTCAATACCATATTTCATAGCATGGTCCGTGGTAGAAGACTATATAGCTATAGTGTAGTATACTTTGCCGATATGACTGAATATGTTGGATCACTATTTATTGTGCTTTATTTTTCTTTCTTACTTTTTTTTGTATCAGTACTAGTCCTTTTGGACAGATTGCCGCTTGGATGAGAGGTCTTCAGTGTTGATGTTATACCCAGTTGATAAATAATTTGGTCTTTGGGGGATCTACTTGTGAACAAACTATGATTTTTAAAAGATGTTTAGTGTATTAAACCATAGTGAAGCCATAACCAGAACTTAGACGGAGATCGAGTAGCTGCAGCCTTCTGTGAAAACCAATTTAGACATGAAACATAACATTATTAGTTGAGGACACTCAACTGAAGCGTTCATAAGAAATGGTCAGAATTAGAGAAGTTACCACTGATACGGTCTGGTGACGATCACCAAGACTGAACTTCAACTTAGTTTTAAATCCATCCTTGTTTTATAGAAGGGGCACGTAGCGAAAACGCAGGACCCGGCGCATATTCTGTTTGGGTCCAGGATGTTACAGTAATAAATGACCATATGTCACAACATTCATGATCTCAAGAAAAAATGCCATGGACAGAATCTCGAGTGTTAATTGAACAATTTTGCACTTGAGTGGGCTCAGCAAAAGCATGTGAGATGATAAATGGAAAGTTGGCGAATATCTCATTTGTAATTTGGTAATCTGGACTGAAGTGCTTTATTTTCAAATGAGCATTGAATGCCTATTGGCCTGCTCTAAATGACTGCAGCTGCACATCAGAAGAATGGAAATCCTCTCTTGCTTCCATAGGCAAGAAAATACAAGTTGAAATTTGACGATTTAGTAAAAAGCAAAGGCTGCAAGACTCCGCTGTAAGTTACTGCCAGAACATCACGATGTGTCTCCAGCCAGCATATGAGTATTAAATTGGGGCAGTAAATCACCACCTGTCAGTCTAATAATAACCACCCGCTTTCCAAACTTCTCATCCCCAATGCTGTAAACCTCTTTAAGGGAGCTGCAGTTACTCATAGACAAAGCCTATGACCATGGCAATCTCTTACATTAGTTCCTTATTTAATAAAATCAACTTTTATAATTATTCTAATGAGCTTGAAGGGCTCTGGGGGGTGTTTCCAGAGCCCTCAGAGCTGTAGCTTCATAGGCTATACAATGAGCAAAACGGGGGCAATAAATTACCTGTCAGTCTAAATAATACCACCCTCTTCCCAACCTTCTCATCCCTGATGCTGTAGAACCTCTTTAAGGGAGTCATAGTTACTTATAGAACAAGGCCCATGAATGTGGATATCTTCTATATTTGTTCCTTACTTCTAAATCAATTTTATAAATTACTCTATGACCCTGAGGGGCTCTGCGGGTGTTTCCAACCCATTAAGATGTGTTTTAATTTTTGTAAGTTTTAAAGTAGCTGAAGAGGTAAAGGAGTCACTTCTGAACATATTTACAAAGGTCATATACAACTGGTATCAGCAGTATCACACATTTGTAATGTATCACATTTCATATAACTGTAAGTACATATCACAAATGCAACCATTCAAAGTGATGTCTCCATTTTGGTACCAGCCTTTTGAGGTCAATGATTGATATCAGAGGCCACTGCACCTATATCACTGCACAACCAATGAAACCAATAGGAACCACACCATAGGTGCATGGAGAAGCAGGGGATTTACCAATGAAGAATGTCATGCTGTATTCATCAGACTTTCTTCTACCACCCATTTGCTTTTGTATGCTAAAAATTTTTTTTGTATAAATGAGAAAAAAATACATTTTTTTAAGCCAATCTTTCTTTACTCATTATACTGTTAGAATAAAAATCCATTGAGATACCGTAATCCTACTAATGTACATCCATTTCATAGTCCAATCTAAATATTGCATTCCTATCGCATTGGGACTCAAGGAGGAGGTGTTAAATTCCTACACCATGGTAGATCACAAATTCCCTCCTGAGGCTATTCAGCCATGGACCACTTGGCTTGGGACCAGCATATAATTGTAAGCCCTTACCATAAAAGATTGGAAATCAAATGAAGATTATTTTCTCTGCAGTCAGCACAGAACTCTTTCATTATAAGAGCGTGTGGACCAAAACTGCTATCAGACAGGAGCTTAAATTATAGGCAAACCATCACACATTAAAGCCATTGTTACAGTTTTGACCATACAAAGCTGTGCATAGTTAGATAGCACTCCGAGAGATTTATGTAACCATACCAACTTGCCTAGTAGCAGCAGAATGAACTTATAAAATGCATTATATATTCCAGATTGTAGCTGCACTCGGATCACACTGCTGCCTTGATCGGGAGATCTTTCTTCATGTACTGCTGCAAAGCCCAACTTCTAGAGTAACTGTGGTAGTATCCCAGCCAAAATTCGTCACATCTGGATCCAGTTAAGAGGTCTCACACAGCAGGATAGTCTTCAAGTCCATCTACAATCCTGGATTATAAATTGGAATTTTTTTCCAGTCAGCTGGCTATTAAGAACACACACAAAGCTATGTTACAGATCACTCCGGAGTCATTCCTTAACATTGTCTGCAACTTTGTTTGGTCAAAACTCTAGTGGATTTCCTTTTAAAACTGAAACCAAACACCCAGCTCAGCACCTATTATTTCACTAGGCAGGACATGTCAAGAAATAATATTTAAACATGCCACAACCCCCCAGGCCACAAAGTGCCTAGAACAGTGTCAGACAAAAATAAAATATATTTGAATAAATGAGGGGAAAAAAGTTGCCAAAAGGCAAAAAAAATCAGAACGTGTATAACTTGTAGGTTTTCATTACCATCATTCTATTTTAATAATCAAAGTAAAACTATAATCTGTGTTTTTTTAACCTTATAGTTATCATTGTTACACACATTTCACCAACGAACTTAGTTGTCTAGAAAAAACAGCATCCTTGCGGTACCCTTCTCGTTCTTCCTAGATGGGGAAATTCAATGCAGCTGTTGTGGTTGAGCTCATTAGAGGAGCATCCAGGTGTAGGCTCGCTGCGTATTGTTAATTTAACAACAGCGATCAACACTATTGTCGTATCTATGCTCGCCCAATGCATGGGGCGCAGGGTCTACTTCTACACAGAAATTCATTAATCATCATTCTGGCCAAAGAAGTCAACTTTATTGGTCTATTAAATGCAAAAAGTTTCACTTCTTTTTATAATAATATTGAACCACATTTGCAGTATTATCCTCCCACTGTTCTTTATTTCTGATTCCCCTACACATCATTGTGAGGCAATACATAAGACATTCATTGGTGTGTATAGCATCTATTATGGATGTTCATTCCGATCAGGTTTTATACAGATTGTGGAACTTCATTCCGCTTAGGTCCTACTAGTTGGACACAACTTTTAAGCATTTCTTTTACATATTCAAAATATACTTTCTTCCCTCTTCCTTAATTATCCGCTGACTCTAGCCGTGTCTTGCCCCAGCTAGCCGAGAATATGTAATCATTGTGTTGTCTCTGCTAGCAGAAGCAAATCAATCGCTGCATCTCCCCATGCGTTGTATGATCAGCCAGCTCAGGTTGATATGTCCTGTCAGTTCATACACGCTCTATGTATGTGAGTAAATGTGTTTTGTGCGTCAGCCAGCCTCAACCCAAGTCCTGACCTGAATTTTATAATTGTTTTTTTTGAGCAAAACTCACTCAGGTTCAGGGATTACACAGCATATTTTCTCAAACAGTGTAGCTATAGCATTTTCAAAGGTGTGTTTTTCGTTCACAATGTATGAAAACAGAATTTTAACAGGTCCCTCATATTACTTAAGGGCTTTTTCAGGGGCAGGTGTGGGTGCTTCCTCAATTGTGTCATTCTCAGTAAAATCTCGAGTTGGATTTGAGGCGGGTGCTTAAATTTAGAAGATTTTTGCTGTTAGAAAACTTGCAGTCAAGGAAGCACTCCATACACGTGCAACAGCCTCCTACGCTGGCAAAAACAGAAAAAAAAAACAATCGAGAACTTGATATAATATTAGGAGTGGCAACATCTACATTTTGGTACATCCTAGAAAAGCAAAGTTGACTCATCAATCAAAATCTACTGTGACGCCCCCCCCCTGCAGCGCGCCTCGGTTTCAGTAGGTCCTTGGAGAACAACAGACCCTTAGTGGGCCCTTTTAAAGTAAACGCACTGGTGCTCAAAAATTAAGAATTAAACAGTCATTATTTAATTATACTGACAGCCCCCTCCTAGTTATTTTATATACTCCACTTACCCCCCTCATGGTTATTATGTAAACCCCCATCACACCCTATGGATTCCTCATGTACAGCCTTATATGGGCCCACCAGACCCTGGCCCCTGCACTTGCCTGGGCATGGCCAGTGCGGCGCCAGCCCTGTGCCCCTGAAAGACGCAGTAGTTGATGCGTGCAGAAATACTTGCCAAGGTTAAGAGAGACCACTTTACACACAGCCAACCCACTGGAACAACACTCTCTAGGATGTAGGTGTATCAATATCCAAATCTAACATAAAGAGAAGACTGCAGACGTAAATACAAAGGGTTCTCTGTAAGGTGCAATCCACTCATACCCCTACAAATAAAGAGGATAGAATGGACTTTGTTAAACACACTTTTGTTGAGTCGGGTCAAATGCAACCAAACAGATTGGTCTGCGTTTCATAATAGAGATGGCACAATGACGGAAAAATAAACGCCAAGGCAACCCAAGAGTTTTTTCAAGCAAAGTGTGGAAATATTGTGTTTTCTAATACTTTTTTGTTCCTCAATTTTTAAATGCATCATTTTGTACCACCCAGTTGAATTAAAGCTGAATTTAATTGTGGAATGTACAGACCAAATTCGAAAAAATGTTGTATTTGCCAAAATATTTATGGATCGACTGTATATTGGGGGCTTTGTATTTTGTAGTGAATATAGGGGATATATCTTTTATCTGGTTTGCTGTCTGGTAGATTCGTACAAACTGGCATTTTTCCAGCACCAACTTTACATCCAAAATTTTTCTTTGAAAGTCCTTACCCCTTGTGCCACCATGACTTTCCCCCAACAACATGTGCGGCAGCAGATGCTAGAGTGCCCACGGATCTTAGTCCTCTTCATACATCCTGAGTGTTTTTGCTGCATAATGCAAGGGCAAACGCTCATCGCTAATAACTCTTGCGAGCAGCGCCACTATCCAATTTCAGTTATTTTATTTGTATATGTGCTCTATGATTTGTACAGCACAATAGAATAAGATGGCGCTATAAATAACGATTACTATACATTTTATTATTTCAGGTTCACCATTTCAAATGCGCTCCGGCACATAGCTGCTGGTTGTAGTTAAGTGCTTGGTGGCATATGTTGACATCATCTTGGTCCGGATTGGTCTCTTAAAGGGAAACCTTTAACATAAATTAACATAATACACCTTCCAGTCAGGTTTTTCTTTATAACACAGTGGTGGCATCAATCCAGTAAACAATTTTTGGAATATTTTTACTTCATTGCCGTGAGGATTCCTTTGGAATACAGGGTTTTTTCTGTAGGCTTACCTTGGACCCGGACCAGCGTGTTTCTCCTCTTTGTTAATCCAGCACGGCTTTGGTGAAGAAACATGTCAACTACAACACAACA
Source organism: Engystomops pustulosus (assembly GCA_019512145.1). Lineage (NCBI taxonomy): Eukaryota > Metazoa > Chordata > Amphibia > Anura > Leptodactylidae > Engystomops > Engystomops pustulosus. The sequence continues at coordinate 234,928,718 of CM033642.1, read as the reverse complement.
GCTCTTTTTTTCTTTTTGGACATACATTACATACTAAAAGTCTGGACACATCTCATTCAAAAGTTGTCTGTATCTTCAGACTATAAAAATTAAATTCACATTGAAGCAAGTAAACTATGAATTAACACATTTGAATTATATACTCAGATGACCTGGCCTCCACAGTCCTCAGACCTGAGTCCAAATTGAGATGGTTTAGGATAACTGGACGCAATAATTAGGCAAAATGGTCAACACGTGCTAAGCATCTCTGGGAACTCCTTCAACACTGAATTCGGACCATTTCAGGTGACACCTCCAAAGAATGCTAATAGGGTGCAATGTAGTACTCAGCAAAAGGTTGGCTACTTTGAAGGACCTATAATATACACTATTTTCATTTGTTTCACACTTTTTTGTTAAGGTAGAATAATTCCACATGTTTGATTCATATTTTTGATGCCTTCAGTTTTTTATCTACACTTGTTATAGTCAAGAAAATAAGAAAACTCTTTGAATGAGAAGGTGTGTCCACACGGTTGGTCTATACTGGTATGCCAGATTTTATCACCCTCTAAGATAAATTGCACAGCGCAAAAAAAAAAAACTAGCACAAATTGCTGGACTAAAGAAAATGACCCCCATTAGTTAATTTATTTTTTTAGAAAAATTTAACTTTTAATCTTTATCCTTAAATCTGTGCCGGCTTGGAAGGCTCTACTTCCTTTTGACCCCTTTATTTTTTAGATCATCTTACGATCACAGACCATCCACAATTTTTTTTTCCCCACAAGAAAATAGACTGTACAAAAGAAAACTCTTCACATCAACATGACCACACCCTTGTGCACGAGAAGCTCATTTGCCTAAACCTAAAATTAAATTGCTCCAATAAGTGATTACAGCGCAACAGGTAACGTCAATATCTGTGAAGCTTATAAGGCAAAAACATTGATATTTTGATGGTGGAGTGATTCGTGGGCTTGGTGGACCTATAAATGGATCTAAGCCTTTACAATTGAGAAAATAAACTTTTATCCAACAATAATAATATATCGTAGATATAGTAGTTATCGGGAGCACGGCAACAATATACAAATACTAAGTTGCAGAGAATGAAAATGCCAGGGTATCGCTGGTTTAACAAATGGAACTAACTAGATTAGATTTAATTTTCCAAAAAAAGCACAACTTATGGAACAAGTAAATTTTAATATATTCAAACAGTTTAACCACTAATCATTACCTACAGAATAAAAATATATTTGTGGTTAATCTTTTATTCTGTAATGTAATGATAGTGATTAATTGTTGATATATTTAAAAAGTTTTTTAATGACTCCTCCTTTGACATCCATAAGTTTGTGCTGAAAATATATTTTATTTTTTTACTTTTTATACTTAAACCAACCTAGATTTGAGTCCATTGAGTCAATCAATTCAAATAGAAAATCCCACACCAGCGTCTACTCAATGCGAAGTGAAGCCTAAGATAAAGCCCAGGCTTTCTTTTTTTCATGCCAGTACCTCACATGCCAGAATGCGCATAGGCTGAGAGAATAGGGACAAGGTAAGTATACATTATTTTTAACCCACAGCTCAAAAATACATAGAGTGCGATTTGGACCTACCCCCCACTTCATAAGGTCGCCATCTCAGGTTCCCTTGACATTTTTTTCTGTATTTCCTTTCTATTATAAATATTTAATATTGTAAAATCAGTGTGCTATAGCCAAAGATTTTTAATAGGAGGGATCTGATCCAAAAGTAGAATATTCAAAACCAACAATTTACTCCAATCATTCAGATTTTACAATATTGAGAAGTTTCCGGACCCATCTCCAGTTTTGTTCAATTATAGAACATGGGTTATTATTGAAAGCTTTTATTCTTATTTGGGGAAGGCTGCACTTTATATTGCAACATATTCAATAATGAACAATTACAGCATGTAAGGTTTTATAACAGCTCCATTGCATTGCCTTTATGCTTCACTGACCTTGCTATGAAATGCCACAGTAACTTAATCTCAGTTTTGCTGAAGTCCAATTTCATTCTAGTTGTAAGCGTATCAACAACCCTTAGTTTCCTCCGGCAGGGCTTGAAGATTCCGCACTTAAACATTTCTTTCTTTTTTTATACAATAAAATTCAATGCAACTGCCATTGTCCCTCAAGGGACACCATAAGAGGCTATGTAAAGAGGAATTCCATCTTTATTTTTTATTACGAAGTAGCTTTGTTCTTAATAACAAAAATATGAAGTGTATATTGTCTATTTCACTGCCTGCACACAAAAGTGCCTCACAATCAAACCATTTCACAAAACATAATGGAAGCTGCCCATTGTATCATATGACTGGGTTGTAATCAAAGCCCTGCCCGTATGTATTGACCTTTATAAAATTAACTAACACTGATATATGATTAAAAATATTGTAAAACTGGTCAAACTACAGGTCAACAAACGCTATAATACGTCCAAGTGTACAAGTAGAGAGTGGAGATGGCCAAGTACAATAAGAATACTACAGGTAATGTGTGTACAGTACATGTAATGGGTGAGCCGTTAAGTTACATGCAAGTACCAACAGTCCATTAGACTATTAAGAGTTTACTCACAGCAGTGCAGTATATATATAACGGAGATCTAGTATAGTATATGTAATACAATTAGATAGTTCAGGTGTTTCATGAAGGGTAAGCACGTACAGTAGACATGGTATGAGCTCTTCACAGTATTTTTGTACAGCGCTGCTAGCACATTGCATTAGTACATGTAGACAGAGTGATGAGTGAACTCAAACCGCGAAATGTATGAGTCCAACACATCTATGTAGTGAGTCGTACAGAGGGCATAACTAGATAGGCAAGGACCCATAGGCAGCCTTCTGAATTGGCCCCTCTCCCCATTAAATAATGTACATTATAATATACATCCTCAATTCTTTATGTTTCATGGACAGTCTGGATGGCGGGGCCCCGACACTGCAGCCCCATAGCAGCTGTTATGGCTTGCTAACCAATGTAGTGACGGCCCCTGGTTTGTCAGTATAGTGCATGCATACTAGACACATTACAGTACCCATGGAAAATTACTGAGGCTCTATAGTAGTATAATAAAGGTTAGATAGTGGTACATGTAGGACAGGTAAATAGCATTACATATGAAAAGAGTTATATAGAATATGTGTAGTAACGATGCTAGTACAGTACAGGGAAAGGCATGTATACAGTCGGACCGTGTACAGTACTCATAGAGATTTGCAGTAGAACTATAGTATAATAGAGAAAAACGTTTTTTAGAGAAGATCTAGCTAGCCAAAACCCGTATGTACAAAATAATTTGTTTGGAAGAAAAACTATTGGGGGAAAATCATCTTGTCCGGGATAAGGATATCACTCCTAATGGAAGGTATGTAGACCAATAGGGGGTCAAAAATGGCAGCAAGATGACCTCCTAACAACAGTCAATACAGGATATACAACAGGAATGTTGTATACTGGACTTTTCAAAGCATTTGATACCGTGCCACAAAAATGTTGGTATATAAAATGAGACTGCTTGGGAATGGGGGAAAAATCCTGTGTATTGGGTAATAATTGGCTTGTGATAGAAACAGAGGTGCTCATTAATTGCAATTCTCAGATTGGGTGATGTTTTACCATTGGAGTGCCACAAGGGTCAGTATTGCGGCCATTTCTTTTTATATTTTTTATATGACCTGTAGTGGGTTCACAAGTCAATTTCATATTTGCGATTATACTAACTGTGTAAATATAACTCCTGAGGTCGATATTTAGCATTCAGAGGGAGTTGTGAAGCTTGAGGAGTGGGCAGGAAATGTTGATGATGTTTAAATGTAGATAAAGTAAGTTAGCAGTTGGACCTGTAAACAAAAAGTAATCATTATGTTCTAAAAACGTTCAATTTACTTAGTAAAACTGGAGCTGAAAAGGACTTGGGGTATTGTGTCTGGTAAACTTAATTTTAGTGACATAGCCTGCGGCATGCTGCTAAGCAAATAAATTATGGATGTTCAAGAGAGGAATAAGATTCTCAATGATAAGACATAGTTTTGCCTTATACCATTCCCTGGTCAGACCACACATGGGAATGGGTGCAGTTGTGTACCTTTTTGGGCACCAGTGTATAAACAGGACATAGTAGACAGGTAACAGTGCATAGGAGAACACCAGGATTATTAGGGGAAATGGGGGAACTAGAATACACTGACAGATTACAAACTTTGGGATTATCAGTTTAGAAAAAAGACGACTGAGGGGAAGACCTCATACAATGTACAATACCTGAACGACAGTACAAGGATCTCTCCAAAGATCTTTTTATAACCTCGCCTGTGACCAGGACAAGGGGGCATCCTCTGCGCCTAAGGAGAGAGGCGATTTTACCATCAACATGACAAAAGTCGTTACTGACGAGCATGAGACTATGGAACTATCTGCCGCAGGAGTTGTTATGCTGACTCTATGTACATTTTCACGAAGCTGACGCCTTTCTGAGAGAAAAAATATCACGGGTTATGGGGAAAAACATTATTTAATTCTTAAGTTGGGACGTTGATGACTTGCGTCTTTCTCAGCCTTATATCTTGATACTATATACTATGAACAAGTTGGTACGATAACAAAAGCGTATTATTGTTAGGGCTACGCATTTCACAGTCGAGGCGACGCTGGCTGGCGGTTCCTTTCCTCATTGCAGTTTCTTTTGCCTTATTAAGACGCCAATTCTGCCTTGAAACCGTAACCCTAACTAAAAAGCTTTTGTAACCTTTACCAACTTGTTGCTTAGTGTGTCTTTTTTTGCTGCCCTTTTTGCTTCTTGGCAAAAAACAGTGGTTAATAGATCAGCGCATATGCTAAAGAAAACAGGTGGGCAGCATTTACAGTATAGGTATACAAGTAGACAAATTCAGTATAGTATTACAGGTAGAGTTTGTACAGTACACAAAATCCAGTAGAGTGCATTACAAAAGCTATCGTACATGTACATACAGCTTTAATTGGAGATTAGCACTCTAAGCTACTACGTATTTAGTCATTTTGTTCTAATGATATACACTCACTTAAAACAGGTTCAAATACTACTGGAAAAAAAAGCTACCTGTTCTTTCATGTTGGGCCAAGAAAACTCTATTGAAAGGGTTTAACGGTTCTTGTGCGGCAACTTCTGCGAAATGATTTAAAATATATTTTTAGACCTCCATTGAGGACCTATTTGTTACTAAGTATATGGAAAACATTGAAATACAAAAACAAAGAAAAAAGAAAAGTGGCCCTGTCCGTATTGCCTGGTAATTCAAAGACTTACGGGATCCATTACATACCCGTCACGTTTACACAACAAACGCGCCGATCTGGATAATGTCCGCCGAGATTCGAAGCTTCCGCTATTCTCACTAAGATTGTTCGGCCAATTTCTGCATGTGTTCTCTTTCCCCGCGCTGAGGCCCGCCGAGTTCACCTTCTTCTTCCTGGTGGTATGTTAAGGCTGATCGTGCGACCACAATTTTGATTTTTAAATGTCGCGCTGTTTGTCCGAATCAGTCGGGTTTGTCCGACACCACTCCCCCCCTTGTGTCACCTGAAAGCCGGCGCGATGCGCCACAATCCGATCGCGTGCGCCCCCCCCCAAAAAAAACCCGGGAAAATTTCATTGAAAAATGGAACAATTGGAAAATTGTAAAAATGACGGAATTTCTTCCGACGGACCCTAGTGATGTGCCCCATTGTGTGAAAAGTAAATTAGCCATTCAAAAAAGAATGTTTTACACTTTTACCCTTATATCAAACTTCAAATCTTTTTTTTGTAGAAAACTAAAAAAACGTTCAAATCATCCGACATTTCCATTATGAAACAGCAAATTTTTGAAGCCAAGAAATAAAGGTTCTACTAGGGTGATCAAACCCACCAAACACGTCAATATTTAGAGGGTTCATTATGTCTCATACTTCTACGCTTGGTAACCCAAAGATTATTATGGCACGGTATGTGTAAGATAAGTCTTAGTATCTGTGGGGTACTGATACTGTCAATCTGACATGAATGACAAACCCGAAGAAATAGAGAAAACGTTTGCAATTCAAAATAAAATGTTACTTTTATTATCCAGCTTTCACAGGAGAATCAACAATTTGTTTCAGATTATGCCTGGAGGTGCGGAGCCGAGCAAGCCTGGTGTTCTATTAACACGGCCAGCTTTTTTTTTTTCATTCAACAACGAGAATGTTGAGACATAAAATTGCATCATCAATATCATCTGTGTAGCACTGCAGATCTCTTTTCTAAATTTACTAAAGAAAAATATAGAATAGGAATGGTTTTTATGATAAAACTCTGCAATACATTGAATAGAATCAAAGTTATTATGCTTTCATTTCTCATTGTCTACAAATATTTAACATATCAATTCCTAATCCTATTAGACGTGTATCTGTGAATTCTCATATGTGTTTTTCATATGATAGTTCGTGTAAAAGGACATCTACCATCAATGTACTAACGTAGACGTATCTCAATATAAAAATGTAAATGCGCCAGATGGCACTATGGTTGACGTCCCAAAACGCCTCTTGGCGCCGCCGGTTTTTTTTGTTCATTCTGTCTTGCACATCCACATTCATTATTCACCGCCCTTTGTCCTTCCACTAATGCCACTTGTTGTCTCAAATCAATCATCCAGCGCAACCTGGTTATGCTTCCCTAGATTCAGAGGAGAAGTTTGGAGGTGTGCCATCACTCTTGCGGGCGGCAACAGTCCCAGCTGTGGGCTCCTCACCGTACGGATTCATCAACAGACAAAGCCTGGAGGACTGAGTTGGCTGTACATCATGTGGACTTAATCTGGGACTGGTGCAGCACCTGTGCCAAAAGATCCTTAAGCTGGGGATATCCAAAGTGCAAAATCTTGTCCTCACCTGTAGTATTTGCCCCAAGAAAGACTGGGCAACCTTGTTCTGCCATAACTTCATGGGGCCTCATTCTGTCCTGTTCCCAATGTTGTACATTTGGCTATGCACATTATGCTCCTCTGCCAGACAGGTTTTGACTATAGCTGAACTGCCAGCTTAATAACTCACTACTTGGGGAAGTGGGGTAGGGTGGTGGGTTCGAAATGCGAACCTGGTAAAATGTATGTTCTAAATACCCACCCCCATAACCAAAAAGCAACTGCGAGGTGACCTTCCGGCGCTCACAAAGTGGTCCTTTTCCAGCTGCCTCTTGCTACAGCAGCCAACTTTGCATGGCTTTGTTTCTAGTACAGAGTGACGCCAAGAGAGTTTGGGCTTTGTCATGGCATGGATCTATGAGTACATTCAGGGGCCATTCTAGCCTTTTTTCTGCTGAGGTGAAAATTGAAAATGCTTGCTGCCTCCTCACACCACTAGAAGTCATGACAAAGCCATTAATGACATCCTGTAGTTAATACCTTAACAGATGACGAATCTAAACCCTAAGCAGATGACTGACTTCTTTCAATGATTTCTCCAGCCATGGATTATCTCTGCTGAATTCGCGTGAAATGTCTCAAGCCAATGAAACCTCTCCACACGGCGCCTAAAAAAAAACCAAGTCACTTATAGTATAAAGAGCATGTTACTAATATATAATTATTATCCTCACAAACATGATTAAATAACACCATTCCCAGGTAGAACATCATTTATTAATAGTCATTTATGGCACAACTTATTATATATTCCAGACAACCCTGACTACAGAACTCTGCTTATTTTATATAACACCTGTTTTAATCCTATATATCTTTTCCCTTATTTATTTATAACAGCACCCATATACATACTCCCAATTATTATATACAGTATCCACTTCAAGCAACCCATATATCCAGTTTCCCCTCATAAACAGTATGTCAGCCACACCCGCCCCAGGTGTCCAGATATTACCCTCCCCCAGTAGCATGAAGTAAAGTCCAGTCAGCCAAACAATCTTATAGATTCCTAATTAGAGGGTGCAGCGCCCCCAAGGTTCTGGCTTGATCCTCTTTTAGATAAAAAAGTAAACGAGAGCAGCACTCCAGGTTCCAATTTTTAAAATCAAATGTCGCCACTTGTCAACAAAGTTCCCTTTTATTTTGAACTTGGAAGCACGGAGTGCTGCCCACTTTTTTACTTTTATTTTTTTCACAGTCTCCCCAGTAGCTTAGTATTTAACAGCCCAAATTAATAGATTCACATCCCCCTCCCACAGTATACAACAGTCCCCTCCCCCAGTAGTATTTATACATATCCCCTCCTTCGTAGTATTATTTACCGCCCCATTCCCCGTATATATATACAGGTCTCCCCGCCCCTTACCACCCCCAAGTATTATACACCTCCCCACTCCCCCCCCTTATTCAAAACATTTTTATACACCCTCCTTTTTTCCCAAAGTATTATCCCACAGCCCCACCCTCCATCTGTAGTATTCTATGCAGGTCCTCCCTTAATCCACTAGATGCCGCATCGACTGTGATGGTAGGCATTCTAACGTACTACTGGCAATTTATCCACCCCCACTTCAGGGGTCTGCAAATTTGGCGCCTAAGGCAGGCACTTCATCCCGCTCATGGCTTGAGTACAATTCCCCTGGTTTATCATACTTGATTTTATTGGGAATTTCCTTTAGAGTGCAGTGGTACAGAGAATCGCTGGGAATTAAATAAGCTTGTATTTGGGGAGAGTGCAGAGGGTGCGGTACGGTAAACAATAGATTTCTTGGCCCGCAGCTTCAAGTTACGCTCTGGCTGAAAGTTAGCTTTGGATGTTGTGTGCTAATTCACTTTATCTAAAGTTAATTATTCCTAGTGCTCAAAATCAATATTTTCATTCCAAGAAGAATCGTTACAGACGCCTCATTCGTATTTCTGCTCTATTTATGGCCTATGACAAGTAAAATTAACCTGTGTATTAACGTCATGGCACTGTGAGTTTGTCTGCAGACTGTTTCCACATTATAGGCAAGATGATAAATATAAGGAATCATTTAAAAGTAGTGGACAGTTTTTTGTTTTCAATAGTTATGAAACAGTAGACTTCTAAATGTCTTTCTCAGACTCAGTATCACAATGAAAGAATTTTTAAACACTACTTAAAGGGTTTGATTTCATGTTTACATCCCTATTCTCAATAAGGGATATAATTGAAAATTCCTTAACTGTGGGGGCCCACTGATCACAAATGGGATCCCCAGCAAGCCTGGGGACAATGGGGATACAATATTTTTCTCATTGTATGAGTGGAATGCTTTATTCAACATTATGGAAGTGTCAGACATTGTCAAGTTTATTGCTTGGATTTTTTATGCCTCCAACCCCTGTAAGTTGTCCTACAGCATTCTGCAGTCTCTGACAATCATAATAATCGAGTGAATGAGAGTGGTCATTATCAAGATTCAACTTGCCCCTCCACCTATTAGTAAAAACGAGTCCCACACATTCTCCAGATGCTGAGTATCCATTTGCTCCATAGGTGAAGTAGCAGTCATGCCCCTCGTTGAACAGCTTGTATCCACACCCTGTGGACGACCGTAACACTAAACTGGTACCCACCCCTTTAAATATTTTAGTAAACTGTAGTAAAAAGGTGGGACCAACCCACCGTTGCATATCTGTCTCTTTCTCGTTTTACAAACTGCAGCCTAACTTCCAGTTTTCACTGAATGCAAAATGATTGTTGGGAAAATGCATAGTTTTCTAAGTGTTTAAATATGGAAAACAATACCTCCCTTGCTAAATTGAAAGGCAGGTCCCCCCTTAACATCAAGTCTGACCTACCAGAATCTAAAAACAAGATGTGGGACTAAGCCCAACCAGTACATCTATTCCATAAGGAACGGGACTCCAAAATGTAGCAAGCACTGTTTTCGAACCTGGTTTGGCTTCCTCAGTACAGCGTAGGGTAACTGATTTGCTATTTGAGAGCTATTTACTAGGGCAGACAGTCGGTGTTTCTCTCTCCTTAAGGAGACATTGCCATTACGGCCACCTTAAAGGCAGTGGTACCTTAAGCCATAGATGCTCCACCATGAAATTCTGGGAGAATGCAAAAAGTTTTCTGTTTTCCAAGGTGTTTAAATGGAACACATACCTCATTTTGCTACCAATGAAAGGCCGCCCCTTAACCTCAAGTTGACCTACACGAAGTCTAAAAACTTCATGTGGGAATTACCAAACCAGTATATCTATTCCATAGGAACAGCTACCCAACATTACTGTTTCAACCTGGTAGGTCTCCTCCTCAAGTACAGACATAGGGAACTGATATGGCCATTTAGGTGGCTCTTTACTGAGGGTCAGACCGTAGGTGTTCTCACTTAATGAGACTTGCCAATTAGCCACTTAAATGAATTGTTGCAAAGTCTCATTCCAAAGGTGACTGAACCCGCCCGGCAGCAGTTGTCAGATAAAGACCCAAAGGCGGCAAAGAGAAGGTCATTCCAGTCTGTGATTTCTAGCATATTGGATCTTTGCAACAACACAAACTTATAAAGTAGCATACCCGCAAGAAGGCAGGTCGCCCTCTAAAGATAAATGACAGGAATACCAATAATCAAAGAATCTGCATGATTAATTTGTTTCAACACCCCCCCTTGGCATCTGGAACTCTCCTAGTTTCAGGTCATGAAAAGGGTTAAGATCTCATCATACAGTCTTATGATTATGAGCATTTTTTGACTGAAATCCACTCTGGTATGCCCAAACCTTTTGATTAGTAGAAAGCTCAAAAGGCTAGACTCACCATTGCTAATGAGGCATACTGTCATAATGGATAGAGAAAGGATCCACAGTTAATTTTTAGCGATGAATGCAAGTTTGAGTTATTTGGATCTGATGGAACCATTGGCCCGATTTACTATTAGTGAGGCAAACTTCCCTATGCAAGAGTGTGCCAAAGTAATGACGACCGCGCAAGTTTTCATGAAACTGGCGCTTACCATAATGCAGCTGACACATCTGGTGAAATACTCATACTACATTTGCAAGCATTATGCACAGTATTTATTGCAAACTACATTACACCTGAATTCTGGCTCCAGAGAATAATAAATCTGGGTCCATTATGCTTGTCAAAAACTGGTGCCAACACTGAACCCACATGTGGTAAAAAGTCAGTGAAAGATGGGGGAGGAAGTTTTTGGTGAATGTTTATTGACAGAGTGAATGCAAGTGTGTATCAGAACCTTTCTCAGTAACACTTGGTTCCGCCCTGCATTTTCATCACTCATGTCAAAAAACCGAAAATTTCCACGCTGACAATGGCCCCCTTGTCCACAACAACAGGTAAGAAGTTCCTTGAAACAGATACATTTGAACACTGAAATGAACGCACCCTGATCTAAACCTGATAGAAAATCTCCGGAAAATCTCGTGACAAAGTTATGGCCAAAAACCCACAACGTAAGTTTTGACCTCTAAATGGTATTATAATTAGACATGAGCGGACCTATGCATTTGCTTTTACTAATCTGATTAAGCTTACTTTGCGTAATTGAGATATGGATTTGTTGCTTCTTTTCCTGGCTTATTCTTGTATAGTCATGGGCTAGGGGGATTTATCAGCACTGGCAGGAATTGTGACTATAACTCCTCTGACAACATTCTTTACCGTCAGTGGATCAATGGAGGGACATAAAGAGGGCCTGTGGCCATAAGAGTGAGTGAACCAGTACATAACTTGTTCCGGGCCCGGCACGTGCTGGGTGCCTTTTCTATGCCAGATGGGAGAATTCTAAATAATTTCCGGAGGATTAACATACGTCTGGCACACAACGAAAATGTTGCAACTGGACAATGAGCTCCCTGTGCATAGCCTTCACAATGGTCCTTCTTGATCAGCGTCCTTTACCCCGCTCTCTCCTAGGTTGGAACCTGTGCATCTCCACTTTTTCTTCTGGGGGCCCATAGTCCACCTGGGAGAAGACTCCAAACCAAGATAATTTACATAGGGTGTGCTCACATAGGCGAAATTTCATGTTTATTCAAATTTATCAAATCAGCATAGCAGAATTCTGGAACCAAAAGTCTCAAAATAGAATGTTGTTTTCTTAGTTTCTGAATTTTATGTTTCTTCTAAAAATGTCTCACCTGTTTAATGACTTAGCCAAACTTCCTCGTCATTAAAAGTATCAATATAAAAAACCTGGATAAAATCTTAGGACATAAGTGAGTGAACATTTCCCTTATTACACCATACTAATACACGAATTTTTGTCCAAAAAAAGGTTTTTTTGTTATCACAGAAATAACCTTGCTCTTGTCTGGGTGATGGAATATACTTTGGATGTCCTCACCCCATTTATTGTCAAATGCCACTTTCATAACTGTTCCTGATCTTTCTCTACCCTTAGTTGCATAGAAGCAAAGTTATTAATGAGAATGTCACGCACGGCACCTGGGGTTGTCTGCTACTTTCTATCACATCATCCACAGCTATTTCAACTTTGGCTCACATTCCTACTCCTTAGAAATCCTGTGCCCCATTTGACATTTAAGCTAACAAACATTGATAGAAAGAAATCTCTGCAAAAAATCTGCAAACACTTAATCTTCATTCCATTGTCCTTTCCTATTTTAGATTGGGAGTTGAATATTCTCTGTAATCATAACACTCGTCATATCCCAATATTAGCAGAAGTCCACGATATTAAAGGAATCTCTACCTTCTAATATACTGGTACATATGGAGAGTAGAGAGGGCTTAGAGATTAATTTTGTTTTCAATTACAAAACATCTTCATTTTCTCTAATCTTAATAGAACAATTTTGCTGATAGATATGGTAATCAAACACTTGGAATGGTGTATGTTCTCATGCATTTTTGAACATAGTTATAATGTTTGTAGTGTTTTTTCACATGGTGTTTATACAGTTCTGGCCGTGCCTAAAAAGCATTTGTAACACCTTATGCTGTACTGTTAGAGCCTCGTAATATCTCATATGAGGGATCTGGTACTTTTACACAATGAAGGGGATGTATATACGGGTTCAAATTTGCAACTGATATACGTCTCCATATTCATCTATGGCTTCGGGCTCGTTACGGTGAGCACAACATGCGCTCACCCCTACCGTGCCGTGGCTGCAAAAAATACTTTGGCCGTAGAACAGCCTATACCTCTATGTTTCTATGGAGAGGTGTTGAGGTGCGGGGTGAGTAGCTTTCCCCTCTTCCTTCCCTCCAATGTGCTAGTGTGCCTGATGTAGTACACCTGCAAGAGAGACATATAGCAAAGGAACCCCATATTATCTGTGTGGGCAATTCAAGAATTTTAGAGAAAAAATCCCAATGTAGCTATGGCTTGGTAACTTTGGCTAGTTCCCTCTTAAAAGCATCTTAACAGGTTATAATATAGCATGAAAAATATAGAGGGACAGAACAAAGGAATCTCTGATTTAATAGAGGTGTCTTTGTTAGACAACTCAGCCTGTCAGGGTACAGCGCCTGAAACAGAATGGTGCTGTACCTGACTTTAAAGATAAAGGTTTGACCATTGAAAAACATGGATTCAGCGTCAGCTAAGCAACTGATTTTTGGTTGTTTCTCTTCTCTTCTCTTGGTTGATTCTGACACAATCCATTTAATCCATAATAAGTTGCACATGATTGTGAGTCTATATCATCTTTCTATACACAACTTGTTGTATACACTATCAAACATTATTTCGATATAGCTACACACAATTCCTAATTAAGTGCTGTATGACAAACTGTATATAATATAATTCGTTATTTTATATGCACACACAGATTATTCAGCGCTTCTCGCGAGATCTGTCAAATCAAACCCTTCCCCATGGGCTCACAACTAATCAACCTACCGTATGGTTGGGGGGTGTGAGGAAACTGGAGGACCCCACACGGAGACCACATTCAACTCCTTGTAAAGATGTGACCGGTGGACTTGAACCACTGAATTGCTGTGTGGCCAACCACTGAGCCATCGTGCTGAAGTGCATCTTGGCAATATAATCATAATGGAAGCGGTTGCTATAGAGAAGGTACACAAACCAAATTTTCCATGGTTAGATGAAGAACTCTTTTTACTACAGTTTTTTATAATTTGATAGTGGCTGATAGCTGAAATTGACCACTTTGACTATAGTAAATTACAAATATTGCCATATGTTATGTTTTGTAGTTCACCGCTTTTCCACCAAATTCCATTCCTAATTTTGCATCCGCTCTTGTGTCACCCCCTCATCCTCATAGACTGTAAGCTCTTGTGTCTCCCCCTCATCCTCATAGACTGTAAGCTCTTGTGTTACCCCCTCATCCTCATAGACTGTAAGCTCTTTTGTCCCCTCATCCTCATAGACTGTAAGCTCTTTTGTCCCCTCATCCTCATAGACTGTAAGCTGTTGTGTCACCCCCTCATCCTCATAGACTGTAAGCTGTGACATGGGATCAGAAAAACTCTGATCGGGGTGTTTAACCCCTTACACCACCAGGATGAAGGATTGTAAACTAAGCACACTGACATACTGGTGTGGGCCCCTTTGGCAGGATCTGCTCTTCTTTTATCTTCTTATTCCCTGGATTTTACAAAAATAGGCTTTTAAAATTATGCAAACGAGTCTGAGGTGCTTCATTACTTGCATTACAGCTTTTTTCTTAAAAACCAGGGAATAAGAAGATAAAAGATGAGCAGATCCTGCCAGAGAGAGCACAGAAAATAGAAATTGATGATAATAAAGTGGTTTTATTATAATCTTGAAACTTCTACATGAAACATATTTTTCTTATTTCAATACCCATATTTCATAGCATGGTCCAGTGGTAGAAGAGACTATATAGCTATAGTGTAGTATACTTTGCCGATATGACTGAATATGTTGGATCACATATTTATTGTGCTCTATTTTTCTTCTTACATTTTTTTGTATCAGTACTAGTCCTTTTGGACAGATTGCCGCTTGGATGAGCAGAAGGTCTTCAGTGTTGATGTTAATACCCAGTTGATAAAATAATTGGTCTTTTGGGATCTACTTGTTGAACAAACTATAGATTTTTAAAGAATGTTTAGTGTATTAAACCAATAAGTGAAGCCCATAACCAGAACATTAGACGGATGGATCTAGTAGCTGCAGCCTTCTGTGAAAACCAATATTAGACATGGAAACATAACACTTATTAGTTGACGACACATCAACTGAAGCGTTCATAAGAAATGGTCAGAATTAGAGAAGTTACCACTGATACGGTCTGGTGACGATCACCAAGACTGAACTTCAACTTATGTTGTTAAATCCATCCTTGTTTTATGAAAGGGGCAGCGTAGCGGAAACGCAGGACCCGGCGCATATTCTGTTTGGGTCCAGGATGTTACAGTAATAAATGACCATATGTCAACAACATTCATGATCTCAAAGAAAAAATGCCATGGACAGAATCTCGAGTGTTAATTGAACAATTTTGCACTTGAGTGGGCTCAGCAAAAGCAATGTGAGATGATAAATAGGAAAGTTGGCGAAATATCTCATTTGTAATTTGGTAAATCTGGACTGAAGTGCTTTATTTTCAAATGAGCATTGAATGCCTATTGCCTGCTCCTAAATGACTGCAGCTGCACATCAGAAGAGAATGGAAATCCCTCTCTGTACTTCCATAGGCAAGAAAATACAAGTTGGAAATTTGACGATTTAGGTTAAAAGCAAAAGGCTGCAAGACTCCGCTGTAAGTTACTGCCAGAATATCACGATTGTGATCTCCAGCAGCATATGAGTATTAAATTGGGCAGTAAATCACCTGTCAGTCTAAATAATACCACCCGCTTTCCAAACTTCTCATCCCCAATGCTGTAAAACCTCTTTAAGGGAGCTGCAGTTACTCATAGAACAAAGCACTATGACCATGGCAATCTTCTTACATTAGTTTCCTTAATTTTAAAATCAACTTTTATAATTATTCTAATGAGCTTGAAGGGCTCTGGGGGGTGTTTCCAGAGTCCCTCAGAGCTGTAGCTTCATAGGCTATTACAATGAGCAGAACGTGGGCAATAAATTACCTGTCAGTCTAAATAATACCACCCTCTTCCCAACCTTCTCATCCCTGATGCTGTAGAACCTCTTTAAGGGAGTCATAGTTACTTATAGAACAAGGCCCATGAATGTGGATATCTTCTTATATTTGTTTCCTTACTTCTAAAATCAATTTTTAAAATTACTCTTATGACCCTGAGGGGCTCTGGGGTTGTTTCCACCCCTAATTAAGATGTGTTTTAATTTTGTAAGTTTTAGAAGTAGCTGAAGAGGTAAAGGAGGTCACTTTCTGAACATATTTACAAAGGTCATATACTACTGGTATCAGCAGTATCAACAGTTTGTAATGTATCACATGTCATATACTGTAAGTACATATCACAAATGCAACCATTCAAAGTGATGTCTCCATTTATGGTACCAGCCTTTCGAGGTCAATGATTGATATCAGAGGCCACATGCACCTATATCACTGCACAAACCAATGAAACCAATAGGAACCACACCATAGATAGCATGGAGAAGCAGGGGATTTACCAAGTGAAGAATGTCATGCTGTATGTCATCAGACTTTCTTCTACCAACCATTTTGCTTTTGTATTCATAAAAAATTTTTTTTGTATAAATGAGAAAAAAAATACATTTTTTTAAGGCCAATCTTCTTTACTCATTATTACTGTTAGAATAAAATCCATTGAGATACCTAATCCTGCCTAATGTACATCCAAGTTTCCAAGTCCATCTAAAATTATTGATCCTATCCAATTAGGGACTCAAGGAGGGAGTGTTAAATGTCCAGACACCAGTGTAGATCACAAATTCCCTCCTGAGGCTATTCAGCCATGGACCAGCTTGGCTTGGGACCAGCATATAATTGTAAGAGCCTTACCAGAAAAGATTGGAAATCAAATGGAAAGATTTTCTGCAGCACAGAACTCTTTCATTATAAGAGCGTGACCAAAACTGCGATCAGAGCTATAAATTAGAGCAACCATCACACATTTAAAGCAAAATTGTTAACAGTTTTGACCATACAAAGCTGTGAATAGTTAGATAGCACTCCTAGAGATTTATGTAACCATACCAACTTGCTAGTAGCAGCAGAAGGACTTTAAAATGCATATATATATTCCAGGATTGTAGCTGCACTAGGAGCACACTGCTGCATTGATTCGGGAGATCTTTCTTCAATGTACTGCTGCAAAGCCCATACTTCTAGAGTAACTGTGGTAGTATCCAAGCAAAATTCTGTCACAGCTGAGAGCTCAGTTAAGAGGTCTCACACAGCAGTGATAGTATTTCAAGTCCAGCTACAATCCTGGATTATAAATTGAATTTTTTTTCCAGTCCTACTGCTATTAAGAACACACACAAAGATATAGTTACGGATCACTCCGGAGTCATTCCTTAACATTGTCTGCGCTTTGTTTGGTCAAAACTGCTAGTGGATTCCTTTTAAAAGAAACAGAACACCCCAGCTCAGCACATATTATATTTCACTAGGCAGGACATGTCATAGAAATAATATGGAAACATGCCACACCAAGGCCACAAAGTGCCTAGAAAACAGTGCAGGACAAAAATAAATATAAATTTGATAAATGAGGGGAAAAAAGTTGCACAAAAGGCAAAAAAACAAGAACGTGTAGAACTTGTAGGTTTCATTAACATAAAATCTATTTAATAATCAAAGTAAAAACTATAATCTGTGTTTTTTTTAACCTTATATTTACATTGTTAAACACAATTTCACCAACTGAGACTTAGTTGTCTAGAAAAAAACAGCATCCTGGCTGTCACCTTCTCGTTCTTCCTAGAATGGGGGAAATTCATGGGCAGCTGTTGTGTGAGCTCATTAGAGGAGCATCCAGGTGTAGCTCGCTGCTTATTGTTAATTTAACAGCTGATCAAACACTATTGTCTATGCAGTCAGCACAATGCAGGGGCGCAGGGTCTACTTCTACACAGAAATTCATTAATGCATCATTCTGGGCAAAGAAGTCAACTTTATT
Source organism: Engystomops pustulosus (assembly GCA_019512145.1). Classification (NCBI taxonomy): domain Eukaryota; kingdom Metazoa; phylum Chordata; class Amphibia; order Anura; family Leptodactylidae; genus Engystomops; species Engystomops pustulosus. The sequence goes on along the minus strand of CM033642.1, from coordinate 234,910,722 downwards.
GTCTATTAAAATGGCAAAAAGTTTCACTTCTTTTTAGAATAATATTGACCACATGTTCAGTATTATACTCCCACATGTTCTTTATTTATCCCCTACACATCATTGTGAGCAGATACATAAGACATTCATTGTGTGTATAGCATCTATTATGGATGTTCATACGATCAGTTTTTATACAGATTGTGGACCTTATTCAGTTAGGTCCATACATAGTTGGACACAAATTTAGCATTTCTTTTACATATTCAAAATATACTTTTCTTCTCCTCTTCCTTAATTATCCGCTGCTCTAGCCTTGTCTTGCCCAGCATAAGCCGAGAATATGTAATCATTGTGTTGTCTCTGCTAGGCAGAAGAAATCAATCGCTGCATCATCCCCCAGATGCTGTGTATGAGTCATCCAGCTCAGGTTGATTAGTCCTGTCAGTTCATACAGCTCCTATGTATGTGGAAGTAATGTGTTTATGTACGGCAGCCAGCCTCAACCCAAGGTCCTGAATTTTATAATTGTTTTTTGAGCAAAACCACTCAGTTCAGGGATTACACAAGGCATGTTTCTGCAACAGTGTAGCTATAGCATTTTCAAGGTGTGTTTCGTTCACAATGTATGAAAACAGGATTTTAACAGGTTCCACTCATAATTACTTAAAGGCTGTTTCAGGGGCAGGTGTGGGTGCTTCCTTCATTGTGTCATTCTCAAGTAAAAATCTCGAGTTGATTTGAGGCGTGGTGCTTAAATTTAGAAGATTTTGCTGTTAAGAAAACTTGCAGTCAAGGAAGCACTCCATACACGTGAAACAAGCCATCCTTAAGCTGCAAAAACAGAAAAAAAAAACAATCGAGAAATTGATATAATATTAGGAGTGGCAAAATCTACAGTTTGGTACATCCTGAGAAAGCAAAGGTGAACTCATCAATGCAAAAATACTGTGACGCCCATGCAGGCGCGCCTCCAGGTTTCAGTAGGTCCTTGGACAACAGACCCTTAGTGGGCCCCTTTGAAGTAAACTCACATGGTGGCATCAAAAATTAAAGAATGAAAACAGTCATTAGTTTATTATACTGAACAGCCCCCTCATAGTTATTTTATATACTACCCCCTCATGGTTATTTTATGTAAAGCCCCCATCACCCCCTATGGATTCCTCATGTACAGCCTTATATGGGCCCCACCAGAAGCCCTGGGCCCCTGCACTTGCCTGGGCATGGCCAGTGCTGGCGCCAGCCCTGTGCCCATGAAAGACAGCAGTAGTTGATGATTGCAGAATAATTTCCAAGGTGAAGAGAGACCACTTTACAACAGCCAACCAACTGAACAACACTCTCTAGGATGTAGGTGTATCAATATCCAAATCTACCATAAAGAGAAGACTGCATGAAAGTAAATACAAAGGGTTCTCTGTAAGGTGCAAGCCACTCATAACCCTAACAAATAAAGAGGATAGAATGGACTTTGTTAAACACTTTGTTGAGTCTGGTCAAATGCAACCAAACAGATTGGTCTGCGTTTCATAATAGAGATGGACAATGACGGAAAAATAACGCCAAGGCAACCCAAGAGTTTTTTCAAGCAAAGATGTGGAATATTGTGTTTATAATACTTTGTTTCCTCACATTTTTATGCAATCATTTTGTACCACCCAGTGAATTAAAGCTGAATTTATTGTGGTAATGTACAGACCAAAATTCGAAAAAATGTTGTATTTGCCAAAATATTTATGGATCTGACTGTATATTGTGCTTTGTATTTGGTAGTGAATATAGGGGATATAATCTGTTTGCTGGCTTGTAGATTCAGTACAAACTGGCATTTTTCAAGCACCAACTTACATCCAAAATTTTCTTTGAAAAAGTCCTTAACCCCTTGCTGCACCATGACTTTCCCCAACAACATGGTGCGGCAGCAGATGCATGAAGAGTGCCCACGGACTTAGTCCTCTTCATACATCCTGAGTGTTTGCTGCATAATGCAGCAAACGCTCATCGCTAATAACTCTTGCGAGCAGGGCCGCCACTCCAATGTAGTATTTTATTTGTATATGTGCTCTATGATTTGTACAGCACAATAGAATAAGATGGCGCTATATAAATAAAGATTACTATAATTTTTATTATTGCAGGTGTCAACCATTTAAATGCCTCCGGCAAAGCTGCTGGGAGTATTTAAGTGCTGGTGGCATATGGGTGACATCATCTTGGTCAGGATTGGTCTACTTAAAGGGAACCTGTTAACATAAATTAACATAATTGACACCTTCCAGATCATGTTTCTTTCATAACACAGTGTGGTGGCATCATCCAGTAAACCAAATTTTGGAATATTTTTACTTCATTGCCAGTGAGGATTCCTTTGGAATACAGGGTTTTTCTGTTAGGCTTACCTTGGACCCGGACCAAGCGGTGTCTCCTACATTTGTAATCCAGCACGGCTTTGTGAAAGAAACATGCAACTACACACAACAGCTCTTTTTTTCTTTTTGGACATACAGTACATACTAAAAGTCTGGACACATCTCATTCAAAAAGTTTTCTGTATCTTCATGACTATAAAAATTTAAATTCACATTGAAGGCAGTAAAACTATGAATTAACACATGTGGAATTATATACTCAGATGACCTGGCCTCCACAGTCATCAGACCTGAACCAAATTGAGATGGTTTAGGAGAACTGGACTGCAGAATTAAGGCAAAAGGGTCAACAAGTGCTAAGCATCTCTGGGAACTCCTTCAACACTGATCGAGGACCATTTCAGGTGACTACCTCCAAAGAATGCTAAGAGTGTGCAATGTAGTAATCAAAGCAAAAGGTGGCTACTTTGAAGAACCTAGAATATAAGACATATTTTCATTTGTTTCACACTTTTTTGTTAAGTAGATAATTCCACATGTGTTGATTCATAGTTTTGATGCCTTCAGTTTTAATCTACAATTGTTATAGTCAAGAAAATAAAGAAAACTCTTTGAATGAGAAGGTGTGTCCAAACGGTTGGTCTATACTGTATGCCAGATTTATCACCCTCTAAGATAAATTGCACAAGCGCAAAAAAAAAAAAAACTAGCACAAATTTCTGGACTAAAGATAAATGACCCCCATTAGTTAATTTATTTTAGAAAAAATTAAACTTTTATCTTTATCCTTATCTGTGCCTGGCTTGGAATGGCTCTACTTCCTGGTGTACCCAATTTATTTTTTTAGATGCATCTGTACGATGCACCATCCACAATTTTTTTCCCCACAAAGAAAATAGACTTGTACAAAAGAAAACGTCTTCACCATCAACATGACCACACCCATTGTGCACTGAGAAGCTCATTTGCCTAAACATAGAAATTAAATGTGCTCCAAAATAAGTGATTACAGCGAAACAGTAAAGCAATATCTGTGAAGCTTATAAGATGCAAAAAACATTGATATTTTGATGGTGGAGTGATTCGGGGGCTGGTGGACCTATAAAATGGATCTGAAGCCTTTACATTGAGAAAATAAACTTTTATACTAAAAATGAATATATATAGTAGATATAGTAGTGTATAGGGAGCACGGCAACAATATACAAATACTAAGTTTGCATAGAATGAAAATGCCAGGGTATCGCTGGTTAAAAAATGGAAATAAATAGATAGATATTCAGCACAACTTATGGAATCAAGGTAAGATTTTAATATATCAACAGTTAACCACTAATCATTACATACAGAATAAAAATATATATTGTGGGTTAATCATTTTTATTCTGTATGTAATGATTAGTGATTAATTGTTGATATATTAAAAGTTTTTTAATGACTCCTCCTTTGACTCCATAAGTTGTGCTGAAAATATATTTATTTTTAAACTTTTATACTTACCTAGATGTGAGTCCATTGAGTCATATCAAATTCAAATAGGAAAATCCCACACCAGCGTCTACTCAATGCGGAAAGTGAAGCCTAGATAAAGCCCAGGCTTCTTTTTTCATGCACAGTACCTACATGCCAGAATGCGCATAGTCTGAGAGAATGAGGGACAAGGTAAGTATACATTTTTTTAAAACCACAGCTCAAAAATACTATAGGGCGATTTGGGACACTAAACCACCACTTCATAAGGTCGCCATATCAGGTTCCCTTTGACATTTTTCTGTATTTCTTTTCTATTATAAATATTTCAATATTGTAAAAATCATTGTGCTATAGCAAGAGTTTAATAGGAGGGATCTGTCCAAAAGTAGATATGTCCAAACCAACAATTTACTCCAAATCATTTCAGATTTTACAATAATTGAGAAGTTCCTGGACCCATCTCCATGTTGTTCAATTATAGAACATGGTGTTAGTATTGAAAGCTTTTATTCTTAGTTTGAAGGCTGCCATTTATATTGCACATATTCAAGTAATGAACAATTACAGACATGTAAGGTTTTATAACAGCTCAATTGCATTGCCTTTATGCTTCACTGACCTTGCTATGAAAATGCCACAGTAACTTAATCTCAGTTTTGCTGAAGTCCAATTTCATTCTAGTGTAAGCGTAATCAACAACCCTTAGTTTCCTCGGCAGGGCTTGGAAGATTCCCACTTAAACATTTCTGTTTTTATACAATAAAATTCAATGCACTGCCTATTGTCCTTCAAGGGACACCATGAAGAGGCTATGTAAAGAGGAATTCTCATCTTTATTTATTACGAGTAGCTTTGTTCTTAATGAAACAAAAATATGAAGTGTAGTTGTCTATTTCACTGCCTGCAAAGCAAAAGTGCCTCACATCAAACCATCTTCACAAAACATAATGGAAGCTGCCATTGTATCATAATGACTGGGTTGTAAATCAAAGCCCTGCAAGTATTGTATTGATATTATAAAATTACTTAACACTGAATATAGGATGAAAAAATATTGTAAAACTGGTCAAACTACAGGTCAACAACGCTATAATACGTCCAAAGTAGTACAAGTAGAAGAGTGGAGTGCAGTACAATAAGAATACTAAAGGTAGATGTGTGTACAGTACATGTAATGGGTGAAGCCGTGAAGTACATGCAGAGTACACAACAGTACATTAGACATATAAGAGTTACTCAGCAGTGCAGTATATATAATATACGGAGATGCTAGTAGAGTATATGTAATACAAGTAGATAGCAGGTAAGTTCATGAAGGGTAAGCAACAGTACAGTAGACATGGTAGAGCTACTTCACAGTATATTTAGTACAAGCAGATGCTAGCACATTGCATGTAGTACATGTAGACAGTAGTGATGAGTGAACTCAAACCGGCGAAATGTAATGAGTCCACACATCCTATGTAGTGAGTCATACAGAGGGGCATAACTAGGAGAGGCAGGACCCCATAGCAGCCTTCTGAATTGGGCCCCTCTTCCCCATTAAATAATGTACATTATAATATACATCCTCAATTCTTTAGTGTGTCAGTCTGGATGGCGGGGGCCCCTGACACTGCAGGCCCCATAGCAGCTGTTATGGCTGCTACCAATGTAGTGACGCCCCTGGTTGTACAGTATAGTGCATGCATACTAGACAACAGTACAGTACCCATGGAAGAATTACTGAGCTCTATAGTATGTATAATAAAGTTAGATAGTGTAAATGTAGGACAGGTAAATAGCAGTACATATGAAAGAGTTATATAGAAGTATGTGTAGTACAGATGCTAGTACAGTACAGGAAATGCATGTATACAGTCGTACCGTGTACAGTACTCATAGAGATTTGCAGTAGAACTATAGTATATAGAAGAAAAAACGTTTTTAGAGAAGATCTGAGCTAGCCAACCGTATGTACAGAAAATAATTTGTTTGGAAGAAAAACTATTGGGGGAAATCATCTGGTCCTGGGATAGGATACATCCTAATGGAAGGTATGTAGACAAATAGGTCAAAAATGGGAAGCAAGATAGACATCCTACACAACAGGTCAATACAGGATATACAACAGGATGTTGTATATCTGAACTTTTCAAAGGCATTTGATACCGTGCCACATAAAAGGTTGGTATATAAAATGAGACTGCTGGGAATTGGGGAAAATCTGTGTATTTGGGTAAGTAATTGGCTTAGTGATAGAAAACAGAGGGTGCTCATTAATGGCACATTCTCAGATTGGGTTGATGTTACCAGTGGAGTGCCACAAGGGTCAGTATTCGAGCCATTTCTTTTTAATATTTTTATTAATGACCTTGTAGTGGGTTCACACAGTCAAGTTTCAATATTTGCAGATGATACTAAGCTGTGTAAAGTAATAAATACTGAGGTCGATAGTTTAGCATTACAGAGGGATTTGTGGAAGCTTGAGGAGTGGGCAGAGAAATGGTTGATGAGGTTTAATGTAGATAAATGTAAAGTTATGCAGTTGGACCATGGAAACAAAAAGTATAATTATGTTCTAAACGTTCAATTACTTAGTAAAACTGGAGCTGAAAAGGACTTGGGGGTATTGGTGGATGGTAAACTTAATTTTAGTGACCAGAGCCAGGCGGCTGCTGCTAAAGCAAATAAAATTATGGGATGTATCAAGAGAGGAATAGATTCTCATGATAAAGACATAGTTTTGCCCTTATACAAATCCCTGGTCAGACCACACATGGAATGTGTGCAGTTGTGTACAGTTTTGGGCACCAGTGTATAAAAAGGACATAGTAGAGCAGGAACAGGTGCAGAGGAGAACAACCAGGATTATTAGGGGAATGGGGGAACTAGAATACACTGACAGATTACAAAATTTGGGATTATTCAGTTTAGAAAAAAGACGACTGAGGGGAGACCTCATTACAATGTACAAATACCTGAACGGACAGTACAAGGATCTCTCCAAAGATCTTTTTATACCTCGGCCTGTGACCAGGACAAGGGGGCATCCTCTGCGCCTAGAGGAGAGGCGATTTTACCATCAACATAGACAAAAGTTCTTTACTGTACGAGCAGTGAGACTATGGAACTCTCTGCCGCAGGAGGTTGTTATGGCGGACTCTATGTACATGTTCAAGAGAGGCCTGGACGCCTTTCTGGAGAGAAAAAATATCACGGGTTATGGGGATAAAACATTTATTTAATTCTTAAAGGTTGGACTTGATGGACTTGCGTCTTTTTCCAGCCTTATATACTATGATACTATGATACTATGAACAAGTTGGTAAAGATAACAAAAGCGTATTATTGTTAGGGCTACGCATTTCAAAGTTGAGTCGACGCTGCTGGCGGCTTCCTTTCCTCGTTGCAGTTTCTTTTGCCTGATGAAGACGCCAATTCTGCATTGAAACACGTAACCCTAACAATAAAAAGCTTTTGTAACCTTTACCAACTTGTTGCTTAGTGTGTCTTTTTTGCTGCCCCATTTTTGACTTCTTTGGCAGAAAAACAAGTGGTTAATAGATCAGCGCATATAGTACAGGTGGGCAGCATTACAGTATATGTAATACAAGTAGACAGAAATTCAGTAGTAGTATTACAGGTAGAGTTTAGTACAGTACACAAAGCATACAATAGAGTGCATTACAAAAGCTATAGTACAGGTACATACAGCTTTAAATGTGGAAGATAGCACACTAAGCTACTACAGTATTTAGCATGTTGTTCTAATGATATACACTCACATAAACAGGTTAAAAATACTACATTGAAAAAAAAGCTACTGTATCATGTCATGTTGGCCAAAAACACTCTAATTGAAAGGGTTTACGGTTCTTGTGCGGCACTTCTGCGAAAATGATTTAAAAAATATATTTTTATGACCTCATGGAGGACCTAGTTTGTTAATAAGTATATGGAAAGACATTGAAAGACAAAAAACAAAGAAAAAAGAAAAGTGCCCTGTCGGTATTGCCATGGGTAATCAAAGACTACGGGATACATTTACATACCCGTCACGTTTACACCGCCGATCTGGAATGTCCGACGAGGATTCGAAGCTGCCGCGATTCACTAAGATTGTGCGTCCAATTTTCTGCATGTGTCTCTTCCGCGCTGAGGCCCGCCGGAGTTCACCTTCTTCTTCCTGGTGTATGTAAGTGCTGATCTTGCGACACAATTTGATTTTTAAATTCCGCGGTTTGTCCGAATCAGTCGGGTTGTCCGACAGCCACGCCCCCGCCTTGTGTCACATGAAAGCCGGCGCTGATGCGCCACAATCCGATCGCGTGCGCCAAAAACCCGGGGAAATTCATGGAAAAATGGAAAAATTGGAAAAATTTGGGAAACATGACGGAAATGTCTCCGACAGACCCTTAGTGAATGTGCCCCTATATGTAGTGAAAAGTAAATTAGCCAATTCAAAAAAGAAGTTTTACACTTTACACTTATAATACAACTTCTAAAATATTTTTTTTGTAGAAAAACTTTAAAATATACAGACATTTCCATTATGAAACAGCAAATTTTTTGGAAGCCCAAGAAATAAAGTGTTCTAGGGTGATCAAACCCACAAAACACTCATATTTAGAGGGTTCATTATGTCTCATCTTTCTACGTTGGTAACCCAAAGATTATTATAGGCAGTAGTGTGTAAAGATGAGTCTTAGTAGCTGTGGTAACTGATACTGTCAAGCTGACAAGTGATGACAACCCGCAAGAAATAGAGAAAACGTTTGCAATTTAAAAAATAAAATGTTACTTTTATTATACAGCTTCAACAGGCAGAATCAACAATTTGTTCAGATTATGCCTGGAGGTGCGGAGCCGAGCGAGCCTGGTGTTCTATTAACACGGCCAGCTTTTTTTTTTCATTCAACAAAGAGAATGTTGAGACATAAAATTGAATCATCAATATCATCTGTGTAGCACTGCAGATCTCCTTTTCCTAAATTTACTAAAGAAAAATATAGAATATGGAAGGTTTATTGATAAACTCTGAAATACATTGAATAGAATACAAAGTTATTTAATGCTTTCATTTCTCATTGTATACAAAATATTTAACATATCAATTCCTAATCTTATTAATCTTATTAGACTATCTGTGAATGTCTCATATGTGTTTTCATATGATAGTTCGTTTAAAGGACATCTACCATCAGATTTACTAACGGTAGACGTATCTCAATATTATAATATGTAAATGAGCCAGATGCACTATGGTCGACGTCACCAAAACGCCTCTTGGCGCCGCTGGTTCATTATGTCTGCACATCCACATTCATTATTCACCTCCCTTGTCCTTCCCACTAATGCCACTTGCTTGTCTGCAAATCACATCATCCAGCGCAACCTGGTTATGCTTACCTAGATCAGAGGAGAAGTTTGGAGGTGTGCCATCATCTCTTGGCGGGCGACCAACAGTCCCAGCTGTGGGCAACCTCACAGTACTGGAAGTTCAGCAACAAGCCTGGAGGGACTGAGTTGGCAGTACATCATGTGGACTTCAATCTGGGACTGGTGCAGCACATGTGCCAAAAGATCCTGAAGCTGGGGGTTATCCAAGTGCAAACAATGCTTGGCCTCACCTGTAGTATTTGCCCCAAAGAAAGACTGGGCAACCTTGTTCTGCATAGACTTCATGGGGCTCAATGCTGTCCTGGTCACCAATGTGTACAATTTGCTATGCACATTAATGCTCCTCTGCCAGACAGGTTTTACTATTAAGCTGGAAATTGCCAGCTGAATAAAATCCACTACTTGGGGAAGTGGGTAGGTGGTGGGTTCTGAATGCAGAACCTGGTAAAATGTATGTTCTAGCCTACCCCCAGAACCAAAAAAGCAACTGCGAGGTGACCTTCCGAGCGCTAAAGATGGTCCTTTCCAGCTTCCTCTTGGTACAAGCAGCCAACTTTGCATGGCTGTTTATAGTACAGAGTGACCCTAGAGAGTTTGGCTTTTGTGCAGTGCATGGATCTATGAGTACATTCAGGGCCAATTCTAGCCTTTTTTCTGCCTGAGGTGAAAATTGAAAATGCTGCTGCCTCCTCACACCCTAGAAGTCAATGACAAAGCCATTAATGACATCCTGTATTTAATACCTTACAGATGACAATCTAAACCATAAGCAGGATGACTTCTTTATGATTTCTCCAGGCCATGGATTATCTCTGCTGAATTCGCAGTGAAATGTCTTCAGCTCAATGAAACACATCTCCACACTGCGCATAAAAAAACCAAAGTCACTTATAGTATAATAGAGCATGTTACTAAATATATATTATCCTCACAACATGATTAAATACACCATTCCCCAGGTAGAACATCATTTATAGCATTTATGGCACAACTTATTATATATTCCAGACACCCTGAACTACAGAACTCTGCTTATTTATATATACACCTGTTTTATCTATATATAGTTTCCCTTATTTATTTATAACAGCACCCATATACATACTCCCAAATTAAATTATATACAGTACTCCACTTCAGGCAACCCATATATACAGTTCCCCCATAAACAGTATATACAGCCACACCGCCCCCAGGTGTCAGGATATATAGCCACTCCCCCAGTAGATGAAGTAAAGTCCAAGTCAGCACAATCTTATAGATTCCTAATTAGGAGGGGTGCAGCGCCCCCAAAGGTTCTGGCTTGATCCTCTTGTAGATAAAAAAAGTAAAAAGAGAGCAGCACTCCATGGTTCCAATTTTAAAATCAAAATGTCGCCACTTGTTCAACAAAGTTCACCTTTTATTTTGAAATTGGAAGCACGGAGTGCTGCCCACTTTTTACTTTATTTTTCACATTCTCCCCAGTAGATAGTATTAACAGCCCAAAGTAGATAGATTACACATCCCCCTCCCCAACAGTATACACAGGTCCCCTCCCCCAGTAGTATTATACATATCCCCACTCCTTCAGTAGTATTATTTACAGCCCCATTCCCCATTATTATTATATACAGGTCTCCCCTTACCCACAAGTATTATACACAGCTCCCCCACCCTTATTCAACATTTTATACAGCCCTCCTTTCCCAGAAGTATTATACACAGCCCCCACCCTCCATCTGTAGTATTATATGCAGGTCCTCCCTTATCCAGCTAGATGCCGCATCGACTGTGATGGTAGGCAGTCTAACGTACTACTGGCAATTTGCCACCCACTTCAGGGGTCTGCAATTTGGCGCCTAAGGCAGGAACTTCATCCCGCCTCATGGCAGTGAGTACAATTCCCTGGTTTATCATACTTGATTTTATTGGGAAATTTCCTTTAAGAGTGCAGTGGGTACAGAGAATGCGCTGGTATTAAATATAGCTTGTATTTGGGAGAGTGCAGAGGGTGCGGTACGGTAAACAATAGATTTTCTTGGCCCAGCAGCTTCAAGTTACGCTTCTGGCTGAAAGTTAGGCTTTGGATGTTGTGTGCTAATTCTTTATAGTTAATTATTCCTAGTGCTCAAAATCAATATTTCATTCCAAAAGAAGAAAGCGGTTACAGAAGCCATCATTCTGTATTTTCTGCTCTATTTGATGCCTATGACAAGTAACAAATTAACCTGTGTATTTAACGTCATGGCACTGTGTTTGTCTTCAGACTGTATTCCACATTAATAGGGCAAGATGATAATATAAGGAAACATTTTAATTAGTGTACAGTTTTTTTTTCTTCAGAATAATTATGAAACAGTAGACTTCTAAATGTCTTTTCTCAGACTCAGTATCACAATGAAAGAATTTTTAAACACTACTTAAAGGGTTTGATTTCATGTTAATCCCTATTCACAAGATAAGGGATAATAATTGAATGTCTGACTGTGGGGGCCCCACTGATCACAAAATGGGATCCCCAGCAATCTGGACAATGGGGATACAATATTTTTCTCATTGATGGAGTGGAATGCTTTATTCAACATTATGGAAGTGTCAGACATTGTCAAGTTTATTGCTTGGATTTTTTAGGCACTCCCAACCCCTGTAAGTGTCATAAACAGCATTCTGCAATCTCTGACAATCCCATAATAATAGAGTGAATAGAGTGTCATGATGCAGATTCGACTTGCCACTCCACCTATTAGTAAAAACGAGTCCCACATTCTCCAGATTGCTGAGTATCCATTTGCGCGATAGGTGAAGGTCAGCAGTCAGGCCCTCGTTGAACAGCTTGTTATCCACAACCCTGTGGACAGACGATAACATGAAAACTTGGTACCACCCCTTTAAATATTTTAAGTAACACTGTAGTAAAAAGGTGGGAACCAAACACACACGTTGCATATCTTATCTTATTAAACTAGCAGCCTAACTTTCCAGTTTTCACTGAATACAAAAATGATTGTTGGGAAGAATGCAAATAAGTTTTCTAAGGTGTTAAATGGAAAACAATACCTCCTTTTGCTAAATTGAAAGGCAGCCCCCTTAACATCAAGTATGACCTACAAGAAGTCTAAAAACATGATGTGGGACTAAGCCAAACCAGTATATCTATTCCATAAGGAACAGACTCCCAACTGTAGACAGCACTGTTTCAACCTGGTTTGGCTTCCGCAGTACAGCGTTGGCGACTGATTTGGCTATTTGAGAGGCTATTTACTAGGGTCAGACAGTAGGTGTTCTCCTTAAGGAGACATTGCCAATTAAGGCCACCTTAAAGGCATGTGGAGACTTAAAGCCATAGATGCTCCACTAGGGAATTCTGGGAAGAATGCAAATAAGTTTTCCAAGGTGTTAAATGGAAAACAATACCTCCTTTTGCTACCATGAAAGGCAGCCCCCTTAACACCAAGTATGACCTACAAGAAGTCTAAAAACATGATGTGGGATTAAGCCAAACCAGTATATCTATTCCATAAGGAACAGACTCTCAACAGCACTGTTTTGACCTGGTAGGTCTCCTCAGTACAGCGTAGGGAACTGATATGGCTATTTGAGTGGCTATTGACTAGGGTCAGACAGTAGGTGTTCTCCTTAAGGAGACATTGCCAATTAAGGCCACATTAAAATGATTGTTGCAAAGTCTCATTCCAAAGTGACTGAAACCCTCCGGCAGCAGGTTGTCCAGATAAAGACCAAAGGCGGCAAGAGAAGGTCATTCCAAGTCTGTGATTTCTAGAATATTGGATCTTTGCAACAACACAAACTTATTAAAGTACCCCAAGAAGGCAGGTCGCCCTCTAAAGATAAATGACAGAGAGGACACAATAATGCAAAGAATCTGCATGAGTAATTGTTTCAACACTGCAGCTGGAACTGCTCCCTAGTTCAGCACTGAAAAGGGAAAAGATCTCATCATACAGTCTTATGATTATGAGCATTTTGACTGAAATCCCACTCTGTAGTGACCAAACCTTTTATTAGTAGAAAGAATCAAAAGGCTAGACTCACCATTGCTAATGAGCATACTGTATGGATAGAGAAGAAGTGATCCACAGTTAATTTTAGCGATGAATGCAAGTTTGAGTTATTTGGATCTGATGGGAAACATTGGCCCTGATTTACTATTAGTGAGGCAAACTTCACTATGTGCAGAGTGTGCCAAATTAATGACGACCAGCGCAAGGTGTTCATGAAACTGGCGCTCCCAGAATGCACTGACACAATACTGGTGGAAATACTACATAAATACATGTGCAAGCAGTATGCACATGTATTTATGTGCAAACTACACCTGAATTCTGGCTCAAGAAGAATAATAAATCTGGGTCATTATGCTTGTCAAGTGACAGAGTGAATGCAAGTGTGTCTCAGTAACACTTGGTTCCTCCCAGGCATTCATCACTCATTCAACCAGAAAATTTCACGCAGGACAATGCCCCTTGTCACACAACAGGTAAAGAAGTTCCTTGAAACAGAATACATTGAAACACTGAAATGACCAGCACCCTGATCTAAACCTGATAGAAAATCTCAGGAAAAATCTCGGTGACAAAGTTATGGCCAAAAAACCCACAACAGTCGTTGTGACCTCTGAAAATTTTATTATAATTAGACATGAGCGGACCTAATGGCATTTGCTTTTTACTAATCTGATAAAGCTGACTTTGCGTAATTTGAGATATGGATTTGTGCTTCTTATTCCTGGCTTATTCTTTGTAGATTCATGGGCGAGGGGGATTTATCAGCACTGGCCAGGAATTGTGACTATACTCCTCCTGACAACATCTTTACGTCAAGTGATCATGGAGGGACATAAGAGGGCCTGTGGCCAGAAGTGGAGTGGACCAGTACATAACTTGTTCCGGGCCCCGGCACGTGCTGGGTGCATTTTCTATGCCAGATGGAAATTCTAAATATTTCCGGAGGATTAACATTACGTACTGGCACACAACGAAATGTTGCAACTGGACAATGAGCTCCTGTGCATATCCTTCACAATGGTCCTTCTTGATCAGCTTCCTTTACACCGCTCTCTCCTATGTTGGAACATTTGCATACTCCACTTTTCTCTGGCCCATAGTCACATGGAAGAAGACTCCAAACCAAGATATTTACATAGGGTGTGCTCACATGAGGCAGAAATTTCAGGTTTATTCAAATTTATCAAATCATGCATAGCAGAATTCTAGAACCAAAAAGTCTCAAAATAGAATGTTGTTTCTTAGTTTCTGATATTTTATGTTTCTTCTAAAAATGTCTCACCTGTTAATGACTTAGCAAAAACTTCCTCTGGCATTAAGTATAATAAATAAAAAACATGGAGTAAAATCTTAGGACATAAGTGAGTGAACATTTCCCTTCATTACACCAATACTATACACTAATTTTGTCCAAAAAAGTTTTTTTTTGTTATCAGAAATAACCTTGCTGGGTGATTAGGAATTACTTTGGATGTCTCAGCCCCATTATTGTCAAACGCCACTTTCATAAACTAGTTCCTGATCTTTCTCTACCAGTAGTTTACATAGAACAAAGTTTTAATGAGAATGTCACGCACGGCAGCCTGGGGGTTGTCTGCTACTTTCTATCACATCATGCACAGCTATTTCAGATCTTTGCTCACAATCCTACTCCTATAGAAATCTGTGCATCCAGTTAACATTTGAAGCTAACAAACATTGATAGAAAAGAAAATCTCTGCAAAAATCTGAAAACAATTATCTTCCATTCCATTGTCTTCCTAATTTTTAGATTTGGGAGTTGAATATTCTCTGTAATCATACAAATCTCATATCACAATATATAGCTAAGGTCACTGATATGAAATTTCTAAATATACTGTACATATGGAGAGTAGAGAGGGCTTAGAAATAGAATTTTGTTTTCATTACAAAAACATCTTTTCATTTTCTCTAATCTTAATAGAACAATTTTGCTGATAGATATGGTCATAAAACACTTGGAATGGTTGTATGTTGCTCATGCATTTTGAACATATTTATAATGTTTGTAGTGTTTTCACATGGTGTTATACAGTTCTGCCGGTGCCTAAAAGCATTTGTAACACCTTAATGCTGTACTGTTAGAGCCTAGGAATATCTATAATGAGGGATCTGTACTTTTACACAAATGTATGGGGGATGTATATACGGGTTCAAATTTGCAACTGGATATACGTCTCCCATAGTCATCTATGGCGTCCGGGCTCGTTACGGTGAGCACAACATGCGCTCACCTTACCGTGCCGTGGCTGCAAAAAATATCTTTGGCCGTAAGAACAGCCGTATACCTCTATGTTCTATGGAGAGGTGTGAGGTGAGGGGTGAGTAGCGTTCACCTCTCCTCCGCTCCAATGTGCCTGATGTGTGCCTGATGTAGTACACCTGCAAGAGAGACATATAGCAAAGGAACCCCATATTATCTGTGTGCAGATTACAAGAATTTAGAGAAAAAAATCCCAATGGAGCTATGGTTTGGAACTTTGGCTAGTTCCCTCTTAAAAGCAATCTTAACAGGGTTATAATATAGCATAGAAAAATATAGAGGGGACAGACAAATGAATCTCTGAGTAATAGAGTGTCTGTGTTAGACAACTCAAAGCTGTCAGGTACAGCGCCTGAAAAGAATGGTGCTGTACCTGACTTTAAGATAAAGGTTTGACGCATTGAAACATGGATTCAGCGTCAGCTAAGCAACTGAATTATTGGGTTGTTTCTCTTCTCTTCTTGGGTTGATTCTGACAAAATCCATTTAATCCATAATAATTATTCAACATGATTGTGAGCTATAAATTCATATGTACTTTACAAAACTTGTTGTATACACTATCAAAAATTATTTTCGATAAGCTACACACAAATTCCTAATTAGTGCTGGATGACAAACTGTAATAATAATAATAATTCGTATATTTATATAGCACACACAGATTATGCAGCGCTTCGCAGATCTTGTCAAATCAAACCCTGTCCCCATGGGGCTCACAATCTAATCAACCTACCGTATGTTTTGGGGGTGTGAGGAAACTGGAGGACCCCCACGGAGAACATGCAAACTCATTGTAGATGTTGACCTGGATGGGACTTGAACCACTGAATGGCTGTGTTGCCAACCACTGAGCCATCGTGCTGAAGTGCATCTTGGCAATATAATCATAATGGAAGCGGTTGCTATAGAGAAGGTACACAAACCAAATTTTCCATGGGTTAGATGAAGAACTCATTTTACTACAGGTTTTTATAATTTGATATTGGCTGAGAGCTGAAAATTGACACGTTGACTATAGTAACATTACAAAATATTGCCATATGTTATTGTTTGTAGTTCACCGCTTTTTCCCAAATTCCATTCCTAATTTGCAAATCCTAAATTACATTTTTTAGGTAAAGGCTGCCATAAAATCTCTTAAGGTTTTTTGCAACCAACCTCAGTTCAAAAAAGTCATGTTACATCCTGTAAAGAGATGGCTTGGCTCTCATTCTGGACAAATTGAGAAGGTTCCTTAGTATGCAAGGTACTCAGTTGATTGAAGGCAATTACATCTTCCTGTCAAAATGTATGAAGTTTTGTAAACAATACTTACAAAAAGGCACTTCTCCGAGAGGAGGGATCAGCAACGTTAACATACAAACAGCCCCTGTCAGTGACATCACATGCCAGGGGGTGGAAGTGAAAACCACTGGGAATAAATAAGTGGGCAGAACACACCACTCTAGCTTGTCTTTGGGGGAATTCATTATCAAATGTAAAGGCTGTTGTGATCATTTTTCATCAGTACTTTTATTCATTTTTACCCTATGTGTAATAATTGTTTTTTATCTTCTTATTTCACAACTGTGTTTTTTATGTCTGCACTGCACATCTGTGTATTGAGTTTCTACCTGTTACCTTAAAGAACTTAACTTTCCAAAGGTATAACATTACTACTACTTATTATTGTTTTCAAAGAATCTTATAACTAATTGTATTAAAGGTTATTTGGGTTATCAAATTGTTTAGGAATATATGTAGATAGCCCCTTATTGCCTTCTTAGTAAACAGGTTAAGTATAGGTAGAAACAGTGCTATTTTTATATGTATAATAGGTGGCCGGGATTTTATGTGATGAATTGTGAGGCTCCCTAATGTAAGTGCAATCTGAGTGTGGGGGTTCATCACATTCACTATATTTTGAGAATATTCTTCCAATAATGCACTTCAGAGTTTTATTTCCTATCACTAGACAGACCCAGGAAAGATACATTATGGGGCCCTGCGGATTGCACTTTCGTCCTGATGATTTCCGTTTTGCACCGCTGGGAGAGGGATTTAAAAGAGGTTTTTGCGCGCGTGATCGGATTTTGGTGCAATCGCAATGGCTTTCATGCATCACAAATCAGGGCGGGCCATCAGACGATCCAACAGATTCAGACATACCGCGGGATTTAACTTAAAAATTGTGTCGGAAGCCATTACTTACATACACCAAGAAGAAGAAGGTGAACTCCGGCGGACCTGATCGGGGATCGTGCTTGGACCAGGGAAGTAAATGTGCCCCTATGTCTTTTTAGTAAAGGGTACCATTTGAATAAGGTCTACTTGACCTGACAGATGGACTATCAACAACACTTCATTATTAATATATGCACTATATTTAATCAAACTAAGGCTATATTCACGCGAACGTATGGGGGACGTATATACGGCCGACGTATATACGGCCGATATACGTCCCCCATACACTTCTATGGGCGCACGGCACCCTACGGGAGCGGTACGGTGCCGCACGTTCCGTACCCGGGAAAAAGATAGGACCTGTCCTATCTTTTCCCGTAATACGGCGCCGTGCGCCATAGGTTGCTATGGAGAGGGGTGGGGGTGAGCTGCGCTCACCTCCTCCTCCTCTCCCCGTACACTGCCGTTGCCCGCTACGGTACGGTACGGGTGGGCAACGGCAGTGTGAATATAGCCTAAGTCTGTACATGTTAATATTCTCTAACAGTAAACATTTTTGAAAATCTTGGGGAACTGAACACAGGGTGTAGACACAATTGGGGGGACGTATCATTGTAACTATGCCAGATTCCTGAAGTTTGATTGTTATACAATTGTGGCATTGGCCCTTTATTACCATAGTGCCTAGATCTGCAAAAATTCAGAAACAGCATTGACATTAAATATAATATGTCTAATTTTTTAAATTAAAAGCTAACAAAGAGGAATTTTGCAGCACGCTATGCTATGCTGTAAACAGACCCTAATGAAGACTGATGCAATAATAAACTTTGGCATTAATTCAAGTCTTTCAGAAATTAATATCTGCCTTCCAATCCATCATGATCATTGTTTAAGAGTAAAAAATATAGCAAAAAGTTGAAAGTTATAAATATTACATTTATATGTATTTTTTTACAAAAAAAATCATGTATAGTAATTGTGTCATTTTTAGTTGTTTATGAAATATTTATGACCATTTTCCATTAAATTAATACTACGAAAAAATAAGTAGCATTTCATCGGAAATTTGATACTTTGTTATTAACGACCTTGAGCTTGTCCGGCCGCATCCTTATTAAAACGGGATCACTTTGTGGATTCTGCCAGTACTTACCATAAATGTGTCTTATTTTTGAGGCTTCATTATTACGCTGAATTATGAATGGAATAATTTCCTCTCGCTCTTACATTCCTTCCTGAAAATTAAATTGTAATACACCATCTTGTTAACTTTTGCAAAGGCATTTTCCACTACATGTATTTCACACATTCAACTGTCTGCAGAGTCAAAAAGGCTTTCTATATGCAACCAGAAATGTGACTCTTGATACAAAAAAAACAGAAAATGGTATTTCCAGAATCTCTGAATTAAAACAAAGGGATTTTTTTTATCAAAAATGTGTCTGTATCAGTCAGTAAGTATAATCATATTCCATCGGGTGGAAGAAAGGGAAAGAATAATGTATAGGTTCTGAATATACGGATATCTAAAAGATAGATATTTATGATAATTTTTATAATTTTAATAGAGAAATCTTATTTGACCAGATGTGAAATAACAAATTATTTCTCCGTTGATTGAATTGTAAATTTATTCATAAATTTTCCACTTGCTTCACAATTTTGTAGACTTTTATAATTCCTGCTTTCTGTCTTTTAAAATATTCAGAGAAGATTTCAAACAACAATTTCCTATGCCCTTCATAGAGGGGCCACTAACCCTTGGGAATTATTTGTCTCTCCTTGAAGCTTATTCCACAGGGGTTTCATTTGATGTATGAAATGACCTTCACTTCCCAAAGCAACAATGGACTGACCTGTTTTCAAGATGCCTTTTTTATAAAGTATAATTTAACAATTAATTAGCATTTTGTAATGTTTTCTCAAATAAGCTGAATAAAAATATTTGTTTTTCTCAAAGATGGTGACTCAATTACCGGTTGTGCAGCTCCAACACAAGACCTACTGTTTGTTAAAAAAAATCTGTTAAAATCTTATTTTTTAACTTTTCTAAGTTTTTAAAATGTGCTGGCAATTGGAAGGATAGATGTGTTCTGAAGCAGTTCCCTGTTCTCCATTCATTGTAACTCAGCTCAACTTGATTTCCTGATCTCTTCTTTTCCAAAAACAGGATAAATCTATCAATCAGGCCCTGATCAATGTGTAGGTGTTGTTACCAAATCTCTAGAAACTATCCAAGAAACATAGTGATTTGGGAGTAACATCTTCACCATAGCTGGTGAAGGATCTTATCTGAATATGTAAGCTATTTCAATGAAGCAAGCCCTAGTGGATTTTTCATCTAGAATGCAGAAGAGCTATAGAGGGCTATTTTAGGGAAGCAGGAAGAGATACAGAGGATCTTGGAGGGTGCACAGTCCATGGAAGTATAGATCTTTGAGAAAGCAGAATTGCTGGGGTGACGAGTTTAGGTGAAGAGATGCAGGTCTAGAATTCTAGGACATAGAGGGTCATTTATCACAGCTTGATCACAAGTTTCCTGTCATACAAGACTTAAAAACCCCCAATGCTCGCCATTGCCTGCCAAACAAAGAAGCAGCCTCTAAGCACCAATATCTCAGCTTTGTTTTCTCACATGATCACCTGGTCCAATAGAGGTAGTGGACTTTAAGCACTGCTTGTGAGAAAAGAAAAGTGAGAAAAGAAAAGTGGTTAATACAACTCCTGTCTTCTCTACAGGTTTCCCTATAACTGCTAACAGCAGGGGACCTGACATTCGACTGCATGATTCCTAAGGTAGGCTTCTATAGCCAACACCAAAAATGTGCCATGGTGCAGGCTTTAGGGACCCGGACCACATGCAGTAATTCTCGTCTTTAACAATTATGTCTTTAACAATTTTTACCTCTCTTTAAGGTCACACCAACCAACCCAATTAAATGGAGGGTCAGAATTGGGTGTGATTATTCAGCAGTGATCTATAAGTAGCATTTGTGTGCTAGATATTGCGTACATGTTTTCACAGCATTTTGTTTTTAATGTCAAAGGAAAAGAATGAAGATTTCCCCTTGAACAGTCATTCTACTACTTCAACTCAGTTCTGGAGTGTGTTGGCCTGTGCACAACTCTCATGGAAATGTTTCTTTCATTTGCGAGAATTAATTCATTAATTCACAATATTTTGGCACACACTGTAGCTAGGCATTCAGCAGCTAAGGTTCAGACAAGGTCCTCATCACCATTTTTATCTGCTTGTGTTGTTGTTGCAAAATTCATGCAGATTATTTTTAGAATGACTTAGAGAAAAACAGTTATTAGTATTAGGGATATAAACATGAAGTCCACCGGCAACAGGCAAAAAATGAAAAGTTTAACTGGTAAAAAACTATTTATTCATCAAAATCTTAAAAACAGAGGTACCATGGTAGCAGGTTACACGTTTCAGACCGCAGAAAGTGGGTCCTTAGTCATACCTAAAGAAAGTGAAACTGGACAGACATTTAAGGAAGAGGAACGGAGCGCCACACCTCCCCTAGGATGATTTCATCAAAATGAAACATATGGAAACATCAGACAAAGCGCACAATAACACAAAATTGCATATACAAAGCAATATATAACATTATGTAAATGGAAGAGCATGAAAAATGACAGTATAATGCATCAATAGATATATAGGAGATCACTCTTATAGTTTAGGCCAACAGGATGTCTGGTATCAAGTAAAAGGATCCATGTGGCTTCTTTTGTCTGTAGAATTTATTGTGTATTAGTATTAGTTATTAGTAGATTGTATGGGGGACACTTGCCAGTGCTTCTACACCAGAAAACTGACCTGAAAGAAGACCTGAAATAATCGCAATACTAGCAAAACACCAGTAATTGTGATTATTTTCCCCTTCAGGCTATCTCAATGGGCCTAGAGGGGGAGGGAAGGGTCACGGGCATTACTTAAACTTTGAATGTTCGGATGTTTTTTGTGCAAAACTACGTAACTTCCTGTGCAGAAACATCGGCGTTATAACTCATCCCCTATTATTTTTTGTAATTCAAGTTTAAAATAAATTAATAGATTACATGAATACATAACATTCTGTAATATTGTTGTAATGTAATAATCAGAGCAGAATGGCTTCTTCTCTTTGTACATTGGCTCTAATCATTCTCCTGCCTTTCTTAATTCACCCTGAATTTTATGCAGAATTTTATCTTCCTAGATACCATGACAGACAAAAGCCCATTGAGGTGTTAGATTACATAGAAACTCTTTGAAGGAAGGAGTCCGGTCTACAACCACCATCTGAAAGTGGACTTCAGAGTGGAAAGAAAATAAAGATTACACAATGTCCAGATATTGTAATATTTGTGCCGGCATCATTCTTAGTTAACAAGGAGTGCCTAGACTGTGGTCTGCTGTCTAGTTTACACTTGACAAAGCTTGCGTTAATTATGTTTACTTATGTGTGGTATCTTCTGACCCCTTGGCTTGACTTCCTTGTTATCCAAATTGTCTATTGATTTAGTACTTTGTTGCCCTCTATGTCACTGACTCCGCTTTGTTATCTTTTCTTATTTGTTTGGTTGTCTTGTCCTTGTCTGTTGTCATCACTCATATGCAAATAAGTTTTCCAGAATGGCATAAGGAAAACCACACCTCTTTAAGCTACCTTGTAAGGCAGCTCCCTTGACATCAACCATGACCTTCAGCAAGCCTTATGACATGATGCTGGATTAAAACCAAAGCAGTATATCTATTCAGATTCCCAGCTGTAAACAGCACTGTTTCAACCTAGTTGGTTCTCTTCAGTACAGTGCAGGGAACTGGTTTGGCTGAGTGAGAGGCTTTTGACTAGGGTCAGGAAGTAAGAGTTCTCCTTCTGGAGACTGCCAATTGAGGCCGCCTTGTAGGCGTGTGGAGACTTATAGCCATTGATGCTCCACTAGGGGATTCTGAGAAAATATGTCTCTTTTAGCTACCTGGTAAGGCAGCTCCCTTGACATCAATAATGATCTTCATCAAGCCTAGTGACATGAAGCAGGAATATCAGTTATAGTAAAGCAGGCACTGTCGCCCAGTTACTGGCCACTGCCTAGCATGGTTATGAGTAAGTAGGTAGGGACCAGCTAGTGGGTTCTGTTTTAGGGCTCACAGTCTGTGTCCATCTTTCTTTTTTCCGTCTGCCCCATTACAGAAATCATATTATTTCTCATGTAGATGTGCTGGACTACTGATTCATGAAATCTTTATAACAGTGATGGAAGAGGTCAATGCTTCTCATGCTGCCACCGTTTGGCAGAAGAGTGTGGCCAGAAACTTGAATCAATGAGGGCTTCTGGTTCTAGGCCTTTTTTATCTCACACAAATTTCTCACCAGAAACCTTTTCCTCTTAAAAAATGTTCTGTTCTAGGGATGTGCTTCCATATTGTATGGCTTATCAATAGAACTCATTCCATCAACTAGCAAGAGCGGGCTGTACCCCATAATACAACCTACTTGTTCATGGAAGACTATACCGTGTAAACAATAAAATCTCAGGAATTTTCATAAATTATACTCAAATGCAATATCTCTATTTGTGGCACAGCATCTCTTAGGGTCACTTTATATACAGGACATGAATTCCCCTGTCTTCCATATCGATCAATAGATAAGCAAATTTTTACTAAATGCTACTGATCTACTTCCGTAAGGAAAGCCATTAAGAAATTAGATTTGTAGAAAATCAATATATGTAAGTATATAAAATTCTTAACTTACACACAGACACATATTGTTTGATACACGGCTGAATTAAATGCATTCTTCATAACTGTTTAGAGTCATATTCTAAATACTTTCATCATTTAGAGTGGATATGACTATAGTATGTATTATAATATACAGGGTATACTGATTTACAATTCCACACATTATACACAGAGTAGAGCTATGCTTTTATCATTTTACTAAACTCATCCTAGTACAAGATAGTACACCTACTTCTGAAGAAACATTGTGGAGTCTCATGCTGTACATGTGTCCTACAGGACCATAGTATCTAACAGGTATATTTCTAAATACAGAATGGTATACTTGTTAAGGTTCCCCCCCAAAAAACAACATATTCTGAAAACTAATCCCGAATCTATGAGCAGGAATCACATCGACTCCCAATGTCTCCATGCCTTTGCTGCCTCCATACTTTCCAGCATTAGAGACAAAAACTTTTTTCAAGTAAATGTGGGTCTTAATCATAGCGATTTCTGAATGGAAAGAGATACCTTATGAGCTCAATAAGACTTCTAGGCCTGGTGCATCTTCTGCACCTTCTCCAGTTACATATGTGGTGTCTGTTTCGCCCAGAAATAGTTCATTTGATTTAACATGCTATAATTTTCTTCCACATATTGTACCTTAAAGGGAACCTGTCAGCAGAAATTGACCTAATAAACCCATACCAGTATGTTACCAAGTAGCTGAACACCTTCCAGATCTTGTTTTATTCATGACTAAGTGTGGTGGCATCATCTAGGAAATCCACTTTGAAGTGAGATGTAAATTGGTTGTAGTCAAGGAGGTGGAGATTTTAACACTGAAGTTAAGCCTCAGAAAGCCCCTTCACGGTAATTGATGGTCCTGCATCCAGAGACCACACTAACCAGATCTCCTGAAGTCTGACGCATAAAGTTAATCACAGTGGAGGAGGCATTCAGAGCTCCGTATGACTTCAGTGTTAAAGTCTGGACCTCCTTGACGTTATACATCCAATTTACATCTCACTTGAATGATGACAGCACACTGGACCATGAAAGAAACAAAAACTAGTAGGTATTACGCTCCTTGACAATATACGAGTAGTGGTTTATTAGAATAATTAGTGATGGCAGGTTCCCCTTAAAGGAAAACTCCAGTCCAAGCGGATTCATAGAATTATGCCTTGTGCAAGATCTAAAGAAAGACCTTATGTTCTAACAAGGTTCTAGCATGAAAATGAATTGTGCTCCTCCCTTCAGGTCCTGCACCATGGATTATTCAATGAACTAGCTTTGACTTGAGTGTTCCTTTAACAGAAAACCATAGTATGAGAGAATGCGCTGAAGCCCTTTCATAAACTTCCAGCATCTCTATGATTACACTAAACCTGATTGCTTAGCCACCAACATCGGTGAACCCCATCCCGACGGGTGTCCTCATCTCTTTTGAGGACTTGCAATGGTAATAGTTGATTCCACCCACATTTTAAACATGTTTCAAAATAAATTAATAAATTAAACCTTTCACATGTAAAGTGTATGCTAATCCAGATTTCCTAAAAGAGAGAGGGGATGATGTAGCAGGGCCAAGTTGACTAGTCTGAAGAGAAAGCAGATCCTTGTCAATCAGGAAGCTGGAGGTAAGGCTGAGCTAGAAGAACCTGAATATGCATAGATAGTCAGTCAACTTTAGAATCTTTTCAGGCATGGGGAGGAACAATATAGGGATAGTTGTACTGTTGTATAATAGCAGTTTTCAAAGAAATGTCAATGGACATAGGTGGGACCCACACAGTTATTTCAAGAAAGGGGTTCTTTTGACGCTCCTGTCCCACGGCCTGTTGCATTTGCGGTTAGTCTCCATTCAGATCTATGGAAACAAAGAAAAAAGCGAGTTTATAAACTCCCGTAGAACTAAAAGGAGGGTGGATAGGTGGGCGCCTCAACTATCATGTATTTATGACCCATCCTGTGCACATAATCACAAGTCGGGAATACTCAAAAATGATCAAAATGTCGCACAGACCTCAAAATGGTAGCAATGAAAACGTCACCTCATTTCGCAAAAAATGACCCCTCACACATCTCCGTGCGCAAAAGTAACTGTTTCCCGACTGGTACTTCTGGTACTTCGCTTGGCCGGAAGTGTCCAGGAGCCATCGAACCCACTCTGGCTGATCCATGGACTATGGGAAATTACTTGTGATATCATAGGAAGTGGTGGAGCTTGGGCTGGAGCTTGCCCTTCTGGGCTTTCTGAATTCCTGGAAAACCCTTGAAGTGGTTAATCTCTTTCATCCAATGTTTGTTTGGCCTGATATATCTTATGTAGAGGCTTATTGAGTATTTATGACCCATCCTGTGCACATAATCACAAGTCGGGAATACTCGGGAAACTAAATAACTTGATACTCTTTACGTCATGTTAACCAGTGCTACATCTGTATTATTTAGTGTTGCCTAAATTGTCCACATCTAAGTAACACAAAATGATATATGTTGTAATGTACATAGTAACTTATAAATTCCTATTCTCCTTTATTGAACCTACGGTAAAGAATATGGTGACAAAATCTACCTCTGTAAATATGAGCTTATGCTTCTATTTCCATCCTTGTACTCAGAACAGACATCATTGGATTTTAGACTGCAGGTCCACTAGTAAGTGATGAGGTATATCAGTAATCCTCCCGCATCTGCTACACATTTCCATCTCCAGCTCATTTGCATTAGCTGGCACTCTCCCTGTGTTGATAAAGTGATATTTAGTAAGCTACAATAACCATTAGCCAATGTTCAATTGCTTATTCATCACTTAAATGTCTGTAAGCTAGAGCAGATGCTATTGCGCTGAAATTTTAGCGAAGAACCATGGTGCGAAATATCAATATATGACTTTCCCTGTATTTCTGACTCTAATGGGTTTCCATAAAGGACAAGAGAAACACAGCTGAAATTGACGGGAAAGCAAATAAGGAAACATTTTGAAGATACACGGTGTTTAGATGCAGCTCCATAAACAGCAATGCTACAATGAATCCATTGTACGTGGCGTTATTACTAGAGATGAGCGAGCACTAAAATGCTCGGGTGCTCGTTACTCGAGCC